>CM021103.1:632715362-632837041 GCA_007115665.2 Sequoiadendron giganteum | reverse complement strand
CCCCCCTCTACCCTTAACCCTAAAACCTAAACTCTTAACCCTTAAACCCTCTACCCTCTCTCTCTCAACCATCTCCCTCCTACATCCTCTCCCTCTCTCAAGTCTCTCTCTCTCTCACTCACTCACTCCTATGTCTCTTCCATCTACTCTTAGCCCTATACCCCCTATACCCTTAAAACATATATGCTCTACCCTTTATCTCTCTCCCACTCCCTCCCTCCCTCTCTCTCTCAAGACTCTCCCTCCTACCCCCTCTCCCTCTCTTAGGTCTCTCTCTCACTCACTCCATCTCTCTCTCCCCTCTACCCTTAACCCTAAACCCTAAACCCTTAAACCTTCTACCCTCCCTCCCTCTATCTCTCTCCCACTCTTAAGGCTCTGTTAAACCTAGGCGGGTGCACCTATATGAGTGACACAGATTTTGAATTATGTTTCCTACTTGACCTAACTATCCACAAATGGCAATTTGATAGTGGAAAGATATGATCCTAGTTTGGTATAAATTGTATATGTAATATCAAGGCGTGTATTAATATGTTCAATTAAGAGATGTCAAATGAAAAGAATAAAACTAATGTAATGAAAATAAGGGAGACCAGTGCCTTGTTGGGTAAAACGGAGTCAAATGAAAGCCTTTAATTAATGGTTTCTATCTAGCAGGTTCTCTAATTGTTTGACATATAATTATGAGTTTACAACTAGTATAAACATGCAAGAATGTACTTGATAAACCCTATTTGAGGCAGAATATCAAATCTAACTATCTGATTCTTCTTATTGATCAAAATGACATTCCCAGATTACTGTAATTGGTTGAAGGGAGTTTTAATTCTTCTTTAAAGAATCCAATGAACCAAATCACATAGAAACAAAAAATGTGTACTGATAAATCGAATATATACTTGATACTTCAATTTAAATAATCAAGAAACATCAGATTGGAGATATCAGATAATCACAAGAATTCAACAAACAATTGATGCCAGGATGAAATCACCAAATTAACTGTTTTTCATTATCTTCCCTGAAATTCATACATGCAACATAGCCTCCTCGAATGTCATCATTTTGAAAATATAGTTCTTACAGCAGTCTATCTTATCCTAATTTTTTTAATTTTTTTTTACAATAGATTTTCAAATCATTTATACATTATAATCGAAGAGTCATGCCCCTTCATTTTCTAGTTATGATCGTTTGTATTTTATGGCAAAAAAATTTGATTATATTGCCTTTATCAGCAAATCAAATATTTAGACTATAGTTCAACTTTTAATTTTTCACTTTATTACTTATACCGCCCTTAGCATTTCTTTTCCTGAGGCTTCCCTTGTGTTTACCGCTCTACCGCGGGCTTTGACTTTTCTACCCGCGGTATGGCGGTACCCGGCCCCATGCTGACCATCGCGGTCTCCATCATTGCTTACCGTGCTACTGCGGTCTTTGCATTTGCTACTGGCGGTACTGTGGTAACCGTTAGCCACTTCTCCCAACAGTTTACCATAGGCACCGCGGTCTTCGTTTTCACGGTTATAGTACTGCGGTGTGATTGCTAGCCATTTCCTCCTGTTCACCGCAGTCTTTAAGATAACCCTTTGTGGTACTGTGGTAAGATGTCCTAACTGTCGCATCGTTGAAGACTTACCATCCACCGCACTACCGCAGTCTGTGGTTTGACCACCAGCGGTACCGCAGTGGAACCTTGACTGCCTTCTTTAACTGCTCGCCATTGCTTTCGTTGGTTGCTAACGATTTACCACGCTACCGTGGTCAATGAATTGACCACGCGCAGTAGTGTGGTAAACACTTCATGCCTGTTTCAAACTGCTACCTCTATACCACAAGCCCCTTAGTGGGAGGTCGCGGTAAAGCGGTAAAGACTTATAGAGTGAAATGAAAGGGGCGGTAAGGGTTACAAGTTATTTTTTGGCCCTTTTGAATGGCGGGAAAGCTAATTTTTTTATGAGAAGGTAATAAAATATAAGAAAATAAATGGGGGCAAAGTGTAGAAGGTGGTTAATGAATTTTATGGGAAAGATAGTGAAAATGTAAGGCATGAATAAATAAAATATCTTAAGGTTTTGATGGATTTTCATGGAAAATAATAGGAAAATCCTAGGAATTCTTGTGGAAAATTTCAGTTCTAACACCCTTAACCCTTAACCCTAAACCCTTAACCCTTAAACCCTAAATCCTCTACCCTATACCCTTAACCCTCCCTCCCTCTATCTCTCTCTCTAGTTCAAAAAATTCATTAAAAAACCCTAAGGTTTTCCCATTTAAATTTAATATTTTTCATCAAAATATTAAATTTTCATTCATTTATACCCTATACTTTCCTTTACTGTCTAGATGGAATTAAATGGGGGGAATATGTGAGGGTAGATAATGAATTTTATGGGAAAGATAGTGAAAATATAAGGCATGAACAAATAAAATACCTCAGGGTTTTGATGGAAATTTATGGAAAATGATGAGTGATTTTGTAAACCACTGCAAGAATCCAGAGTATCTTTGGTAGAGCAGACCAAGCAAAGCCATGAAAAATGAAGGTGATGATAGATGGAGGGAATGAACAGATGAATAATATGAAAATGGAGCAAATGGAGAAGTGGAAAACCCTAAACTAGTGTGCATGGAAGATAATTTTTTAAAGAGGCATTGCTAAGAATTGTCCATGCAATGGGAATCCTTAATCCTCTGTACTTGCTTTGGTTTAAAAAATTAAACCATTAGGGATGGCCCCAGGCCACCTCAAAAACAAAAACCTGCACTTTCCTCTGTCATAAACTTTGTTCTGAATAGAGCTCATCAGATTTCTTTGGAAACTATCCATTCCACCTACCCTGCAATATGCATTGTCATTGAAAACCTTCAGGAAATCATTGTATTCAATCTGATTCATATTCATCTCATCAGTCTGCAATTCATTATTCTTACTATCATATAAAAATCTGAATACTCCTTATGGCAACCTGAAAACTTGAGGGATATTCAACAAAACATTCATAGGCATGCTCATTGTCATATGTTGTTGAATGTGCCTGCAACTGCACTGGGACCTGAAAATCTAAAAACTCCTTATGGCAACCTGAAAACCTGAGGGATTAAGAGGACCTATAGGGGTCAAGGGATTAGGGTTAAAGGGTTGAGGGTTGAGGGATTAAGAGGGTATGGGGGTTGAGGGATTAGGGTTTAAGGCTCTACCTATTTGTCCCTCTATACCTATTCTCTCTCCCTCCTTGCCTCCTCTCTCTCAATATCTCTACCTTCTTTCCATCTCTACCTCTCTCTCTCTACCCTTAAACCTAAACCCTAAACACTTAAAACCCTCTACCCTCTACTCTGTATCCCTCTCCCACTCCCTCTCCCTCCATCTCTCTCTCAATTCTCTCCCTGCTACCCCCTCTTCCTCTCTTAAGTCTCTCTCAACCCTCACCCCGATACCCTCTACTTAAAACCTAATACCCTCTACCATCAACCCTATACCCTCAAACCTTAAACCCTTAAACCCAAGTAAACTCTATACCCTAATCCCTCAACCCACAACCCTTAATCCCTTGACCCTTAAACCCTCTACCCTTTACCCTCTATCCTCTACCCTCTACCCTCTACCCTCTACCCTCAACCCTCAACCCTCAACCCTCTACACTCCCTCCCTCCCTCTATCTATCTCTCTCAACCCTCTCCCTCTCTCAAGTATCTCTCTCTTAGTCACTTCCTTTGTCTCTCCCCTCTACCCTCTACCTGAAAGAGGGAGAGGGGTTAGGAGGGAGATACTTGAGAGAGAGAGGGAGGTAGTGGGAGAGAGATAAAGGGAGGCATGGTTAAGGGTAGAGGGTAGAGGGTAAAAGGGTTTAAGGTTTAAGGGTTTAGGGTTTAGGCTTAAGGGTAGAGGAGATAGAGATAGAGGGAGTGACTGAGAAAGAGACCTAAGAGAGGGATAGGGGAGAGGGGGTAGGAGGGAGAGGGTTGAGAGAGAGAGAGGAATGGAGGGTGTTGGAGAGAGATAGAGGGAGGGAGGGTTAAGGGTATAGGGTAGAGGGTTTAGGGTTTAAGGGTTAAGGGTTTAGGGTTTAGGGTTAAGGGTAGAGGGTAAAAGGGTTTAATGGTTTAGGTTTTAAGGGTTAAGGATAAAGGATTAAGGGTTAAGGGTAGAGGGGAAAAAGATAGAGGGAGTGAGTGAGTGAGTGAGAGAGACCTAAGAGAGGGAGAGGCGGAAGGAGAGAGAGACTTGGGAGAAAGAAAGAGGGTGGGATGGTTAAGGTTAGAGGGTAAAAGGGTTTAATGGTTTAGGTTTTAAGGGTTAAGGATAAAGGATTAAGGGTTAAGGGTAGAGGGGAGAAAGATAGAGGGAGTGAGTGAGTGAGTGAGAGAGACCTAAGAGAGGGAGAGGCAGTAGGAGAGAGAGAGACTTGGGAGAAAGAAAGAGGGTGGGATGGTTAAGGGTAGAGGGTAGAGAGTTCAATGTTTAAGGGTTAAGGGTAGAGTGGATAGAGATAGAGGGAGTGACTGAGAGAGAGAGAATTGAGAGAGGGAGAGGGGGTAGGAGGGATAGACTTGAGAGAGAGAGGGAGGGGAGATATATAGACTCTCCCTTATCCCCCCTCTCTCTCAAGACTCTCCCTCCTACCCCCTCCCTCTCTCTTAAGTATCTTTGTCCTACCCCATCTTCCTCTCTCTCTTTGTCAAGTCTCCCCCTCCTATACTCTCTCCCTCTCACAGTGACTCCCTCCCTCTCTCTCTCTCTCTCCCTCTCCCTCTCTCTATGCCTCTCTCTCAAGCGTGTCCCTCCCACTACCTCTCCCTCTCTCTCTCAAGTCGAGGGTTTAGGGATTAAGGTTTGAGGGTTGAGGGATTAAGAGGGTATAGGGGTTGAGGGATTAGGGTATAAGGGTTGAGGGTTAAGGGTTGACATGGTATAAGGGTCGAGGGATTAGGGTTTAAGGTTTGAGGGGTAAGGGTTAAGGGTTGAGGGATTAATATTATAGAGGGGTTGACTGATTAGGGTTTAAGGGTTGAGGGTTAAGGGTGCACCTATGTGTATGTCATTATTTTTAGCTTAATTTCTTAAAAAAAGGTAAAATAATAGTTTAGCTTTCTAAAAAATAGGCAAAATAATAGTTAATTTCCACTTTTCCTAAAAATTCGTCAATAGTATTTATAATATAATATAATATAATAATAATATAATATAATATAATAATAATATAATATAATATAATAATAATATAATATAGTATAGTATAATATAATAAAAATATAATACAATATAATATAATAATAATATAATATACATTATATAATAATAATAAATATATAATAAAATTAATATAATATAACATAATAACATTAGTATAATAATAAAACAATAATTTAATAATTTAATACTACAATTAATCATATTTTATTAATAATATAATATTAAGGATAAATATAATTTACTAAGTATAATATTAAAAAAATCATATAATAAGAATAATAATATTATAATAATAAGAATAATAGAATATTATAATAGTAGAATAATATAATAGTAATATCAAAGTAATAATACAATATTATGAATAATATAATAATTTAAATATTAGTAATATATTATTAATAGTAATAGTTATGTATTATAGCACTATAATAGTGCCAACCATTAACTGCTCCCTGTTGTCCTCCATTGACTGCCTTCGCTGACCGCTACCATTACTGTGGTCATCGCGGTCTGTGGTTTAACCACGCACGATACCGCGGTAACCACTTCGACCGACGCCGCTACGGTTTTCTCACCGCCACCACACTACCGCGGTCATCGGCCTAACTGCAAGTGGTACCGCGGTAGCCACTCTACAAACTGTTGGCTGCATTCACCGACTGCCCACTAACTGTCCACTGTCACCCTTCGCCAACCACTACCTGTTTACCGCGATCACCGCAATCTGTGGTCTAACCACGCGCGGTGGCGCGGTAAATATCTCATGCCTGCTCTGTTAGCTGCTACCCGACCACAGCACTACCGCGGACAGTATGATGTCCCCCCCGCGGTATAGCGGTAAGGGTTAATGTGACTCCCTAAACAATTACCGCCATACCATGGGCCCCCATGTATGAGGCCGTGGTTGGGCGGTAAATAATATATAAAGTAATTTTTTAAGGGAGCGGTAGTGATATAAATTATATGAGCATTTTTTGGAAAGGGGAAAAATGAATTGTATATGGAAAGATAGGAAAATGATAGGTCTAGATGGAAAAACCTTTGGGTTTTTTATGAAAATAGTGGAAAATCACTTAAGTTTCTTATGGAAATCAACCCTTAAACCCTTAAACACTCAACCCTCAACCCTCAACCCTCAACCCTTAAACCCTCTACCCTCTACCCTATAAATTAAACCCTCAACCCTCAATTATCAACCCTTGACCCTTAATACCTCAACTCTAGGTAGGTAGGGGAACATAGGTGAGATATAGAGTGATGAAGGGAGAGGTAGGTAAAAAAAGGGACAGGGGAGATAAATATAGGTAGAGAGGGTAGGAGATGTAGAGAGAGGAGAGATAGATATAATTCGAGAGGGGAGGGAGGGACAAGTAGGGAGGAGATAGAGGTGTGTGTGTGTGCGAGAGAGAGAGAGAGAGAGAGAGAGAGAGAGAGAGAGAGAGAGAGAGAGAGGAGACATAGTTGAGATATAGAGTGATGGAGGGAGAAGTGGGTAAAGAGAGGGAGAGGGGAGATAAAGATAAATATAGAGGGAAGGAGATGTAGAGAGAGATGATAGATAGAGAGAAGTGGAGAGGGGAGGGATGGTGGGAGAGGAAAGGAGGAGATAGAGGTGAGTGTGTGTGAGAGGGAGAGAGAGTGAGAGGAGAGAAAATGAGGGGACAGAGGAAGGGGGAGAGAGAGAAATAGATTAGATAGGGAAGGGGGGAGAGATATAGAGTAGAGAGGGAAGGAGAGAGTAAGAGAGAAAGATGGGTGAGGGAGAGAGTGGTAGGTAGTGGAGTGAGAGGTAGGTAGAGAGGGAAGGAGAGAGTAAGAGAGAAAGGTGGGTGAGGGAGAGAGTGGTAGGTAGTGGAGTGAGAGGTAGGTAGAGAGGGAAGGAGAGAGGGATGGATAGTAGGGAGAGAGGGAAGGAGGGAGAGTGAGATGGAGAGAGTGGTGAGATAGAGAGTAGAGAGGTAAGGAGAGAATGAGAAATAGAGATAAAGAAAGAGAGGGAGGTTGGAGGGAGGGAGAGGTAGAAAGGGATAAGTGAGACATAAAGAGGGAATGAGGGAAAGTGGGATAGAGAGAGAATGGTGATTTAGAGAGGAGGGAGTGAGAGGGAAGGAGGGAAACTGAGAGAGAGGGAATGGTGATTTAGAGAGGAGGGGGTGATAGGTAGAGATAGAGAGGAGAGAGTGAGAGAGAAAGAGAGGGATAGAGAGACAGAGATAGAGGTAGGTAGAGGAAGGGAGAGGAGAGATAGAGAGTAGAGAGGGAAAGAGGTAGGGAAGGAGGCATAAGTGAGATAGAGAGGGATGGAGAGAGAGAGTGATGGAGGGAGAGGTATGTATAGAGAGGGTTGACATGGTATAGGGTTGAGGGATTAGGGTTTAAGGTTTGAGGGGTAAGGGTTGAGGGATTAATATTATAGAAGGGTTGACTGATTAGGGTTTAAGGGTTGAGGTTTGAGGGGTTGAGGGATTAGGAGGATATGGGGGTTGAGGGATTAGGGTTTAAGGTTTGAGGGTTGATTGATTAGGAGGGTATGGGGGTTGAGGGATTAGGGTTTAAGGGTTAAGGGTTAAGGGTTGAGGGTTGAGGGATTAAGAGGGTATGGGGGTTGATGGATTAGGGTTTAAGGGTTGAGGGTTGAGGGTAGAGGGATTATGAGGGTATGGGGGTTGAGGGATTAGGGTTTAAGGGTTAAGGGTTGAGGGTTGAGGGATTAAGAGGGTATGGGGGTTGATGGATTAGGGTTTAAGGGTTGAGGGTTGAGGTTGAGGGTTGAGGGTTGAGGGATTAAGAGGGTATAGGGGTTGAGGGATTAGGCCTCACTTATCTCAACAAACCCTCTATGTCAGGCCTCACTTACCTCCCACCCTACTTTCTTAGGTCTCTCCTTCCCACCCCATCTCACTCACTCCCTCTTCTCTCTCTTAGGTCTCTCTTTCTCATACACTCACTCACTCCCTCTATCTCTCTCCCCTCTACCATAAACCCTAAACCCTAAACCCTTAACCCTTAAACCTTAAACCCTCTACCCTCTACCCTTAATCCTCCCTCCCTCTATCTCTCTTTCAAGTCTCTCCATCCTACCCCCTCTCTCAGGTCTCTCTCTCACTCGCTCAATCCATCTATCTCTCTCCCATCTCCCTTAAACCCTATACCCTCAAACCAATACCCTAAACCATCAACCCTATAGGTCCTCAACCCTATACCTTCAATTCTCAACCATCTACTCTATACATTGGATCCTCAACCCTCATCTATATTTGTCTTTGTCCCTCCCCCCTCTTCTCTCCTTATCTCTATCTCACTTCTCCCTCCATCTCTCCCTCCATACATCCCACCTTCTCTTCCCTAATACCTCAACCCTATACCATCAACCCTTAAAACCTTAAACACTCAACCCTATACCCTAAACCCTCAACCCTCAACCCTTAAACCCTCTACCCTCTACCCTCTACCCAATAACCTCAACCCTAATCCCTCAACACTTAAACCCTTAAACCCAATTAAAATCTCTACCCTAATCCCTCTATTAGGTATGTCACTCACTCACTCCCTCTATCTCTCTCCCATTGCCTCTCCCACTCCCTCTCTCTCACTCTCTCCCACTTTGTCTTTCTCCCTCTCTCTCTCCCTCTCTCTCTCCCTCTCTCAGATATCTCCCTCCCACTCTCTCTCTCCCCTATCTCATGTATCTCCCCTCACCCCCTCCATCTCTCTTGAATCCCTCTATCTTGAGTACTCCCTCTCCCTCCCACCCCCTCTCTATCTCTCAAGTCTCTCTCTCTCTCACTCCTTGTATCTCTCCCATCCCTCTATCTCTCACTCCCTCTCTCTCCTACTCTCTTAGGTATCTCTTTCCCACCCCCTCTCTCCCACTTTGTCTCCCTCTCCTTCTCTCTCAAGTGTCTCCCTCCCACTCCCTCTCCCTCCCTCTCTCCCTCTCTCTCTGTCTTTGTCTCTATGGATTAGGGTTTAAGGGTTGAGGGATTAAGCCTCACTTATGTCACAATCCCTCTTTGTCAGGCCTCACTTACCTCCCACCCTACTTTCTTAGGTCTCTCCTTCCCACCCCCTCTCTCCCACTTTGACTCCCTCTCTTTGAAGTCTCTCCTTTTCAGAGGAACATATTTGGCGCTCGCCAAATGGGTTTTACCTTGAAACGGTAAAAATAAGGGTTGACCTCATGATTCAGGCCCACATTCTCCTGTGTTTGTTGGTTCAATGCTTTATCCAAGTCAAAAACGCCTTTTTTTCTGTAGTTGACTTCATATTGTACTAATCTATTCTTGATCCATCACCTTTTTACCACCAATCTGCATGGTAGACAACGTAGAAGAAGATATTTTGAAGTTTCTACATCATTTTACATTATCTGAGGTAATATATTCATTTTGGTAAATTGAAATGTTTGTCTTTAGTATATTTGTTTGTTTTTGACAATATAAACTAAATTTACTTAATGATTTTATTAATCATAACAATTGGACTTAGAATTCAACATTGAATTAGATGGGATTTGCATAAAAAAGTTCAATTTTTATGAGTTTGAAGAACAAAAAAAATAAAAAACATGACATTTAATTAACATAAATTTACTTATGAATTCTATTTGCATTGCTTATAGTAGTTCATTTCCAGCATGGCTAGTGGAATTCACTGTATTTCATTCTTTTTCCAACTAATTTGGAAAGCTTTTATTTTCATCTAATTTGGAAAACCTCATTGCCAAAGAAATAGTGAATAATGATTAGATATAGCATCACAGACCCTTCTTTGAATCCATATTCTTCATGACTTTGTTGACAATCAAAAATTTGGTTTTGAGAAAAATAAACACAAGAGTCTCTAGTTTTCATTTAGGTGGCAGCAATTTATACCCTAGGTTTGTGATTCTCATTGATTTGTTGTATTGAATGGTTTCGACCCCTCTCTGCATCATTTTTTTTTGTAAAATGCATTACTTACTTTTGTTCTATGTGTGTTTGTGGACATGTAGCATTCAAGGTCATGTCAAGGAAGCAACCAAAGCCTCTAACACCGGAAGAGCGTGCAATTAAAAATGCAAGGAGAAGAGAATAAAAAAATGTAGCTTGTGAAGCAAAGGAATTGCAGCCCATACAACCACAAACTTATGTGCAATCTAAGAGAGATGTCAAATTGGCAAAACAAAGGGCATGAATGAGGAAAGTTCGTGGAAGGACATGAATGAATACAAAAGTTGGGGACACATCATCAACCATAGGTGAAGCTAAATGCACATCTCTGGTTGAAGACACATTGACAACAACATGTGGTTTTCCAGGTACATCGGAAATCACATCTCCAATTGAAGACACACCATCAAAAACATTGCGTTTTGAAAGTACATTAGCAAACACATCTCTATTTGAAGGAACTCCACAAACAACATCTCAAGTTGGAGGTACAACATCGTTTACATGTCAATCTCAAGGTATGTCATCAATTGCACCTCCAATTGAAGGTACATGATCTATCCCCGATGTTATTGACCTTCCCAATATTGACACAAATTTACATTTGAGAACTCCTCCTAGAGTTTTGTATAGAAAACCTACATTTTTGATTGATATTGATTCCAATGTTTTGAAATGGATGCCTAATAAGATTCCAAAATGTACATGTCAAAGATATGCAAAAAGGATATGGAGTTTGTTTTTTGCGAAGCTAAGTGAGGGTGGAATATGCCAACTATTTGTTGAAATGATGAGGCAACTCAAATTTAGGTCCACCATGAAGGCTCTTGGGCTAAGAGTTTTGAATGACTCAAGTGAAAATTCCATTGTAAGGAACTTGATGAGTGCATACGAGAGCGTGGGTTCCACCTCATGCACGAAGGATAGTTGTGCCACACGACGTGTAATGACAACAACACTATTAAGCAGTCAAACAAGGAACAAGGTGAACCTTACAAAGGCAAGTAAGTCTTTGAAAATAAGTAGATCATCTCTAATGAGAGCCAAAGGAAGGCGTGAAAGAGTGGAGGATCCAAATAGCAATGAGATGTGGGCATTTTCGGGTAGAGTGCCACGGAAAGACACAAGAATTGCTCAAGGCTTGAGATCTTTAATTGTGAATTATTGGAAGGATAACACAATAACCTCTCCTAATCAAAGAGATGTTGTAAGAAGGAGAATTGGTAGTATAAACCGTGAGCCACATCCAATGCATTATTTGGATACCACTCAAACCCAATTTTTTGCTGATTTTGTATAAAAGTTTCCTGAAATTAAAATATGTCAAAGGTATTTTGAAATGCTAAAGCCTTTTTATGTCAAAATAAATCACACACGCACTACTTGTTGTTGTAGGGTTCATATTGAGCTTTCTAACCATTATGATGTTTATCAATGCATATGTGTAGATATGCATACTGACAGTGTTTTGCAGGAATGTAACATAATGCCTCCACCTAAATCGTCAAGGAAATTTTTGTCTTCCATTTTATGTGAAAGAGAGGATGGTCAATTTTTTTATAAAAAATCATGTTTGAATGGCACATGTGATCATTGTGGTGGCATGCAACATTTTCCAATTTGCCAACACATGGCTAGTACACACACAATTGGAGACAAAATTATAGAATTTGGCAAATATACGACAGTGGCATACAATCTAAAAGATGGGAAAGAAGCAAAGAAGTGTGAATTGGTTAGTGATAAGATTCCAGTGTATCAGTTTATGGGTATTTTTCGTGATCGGGTGGTTTATGATTATGCAATGCATACACACAAAGCACAATGGTTGGACTCATAGTTCAAGTTATGCAAGGACACATTTCCACTTTGTCATATTGTTTCAGTTGTCGACTTCGCTGAGAACTACACACTACAACCACAAAACGAGGTGCAATCACAATACTACAACTCTGTGCAGGTTTCTATATTTGTACATATAGCATTCATTCATGCAAATGATAGTACAAAGGAAAATAGGAAAGTATTGAGGGAGTATCACTTTTACATTAGTGATGATCACACACATTCTGCAGAGTTTGTTCAAGGTTGCTTTCATATGTTCTATGCCGATCTGGCTAGCAGGGGCATACCATTTAGTCAACATATCATATGGTCAGATAATTGTACATCACAATTCTAGAACGCTAGAATGTTTTACTGGTTGAGCAGGATGCATAGGATTAGTGGTGTTCAACATATGTGGAACTTCTCAGAGGCCGGGCATGGAAAGGGGGAGCATGATGGAGCAGGCGCATGTATCAAAAGAGCCCTAGCACGAGAAGAGTTAAAGTACAAAAACAATGTAAAGTTGACAGAAGGAAGATCAATTATCTAGTGGTGCAATGGTTCAATGGGTCCAGGTAGTGAAGGAAATTCTTTAGTTCGTAGATTTTTTTATTTAGTAGATGATACTAACATTGCAAAATATGAGGATTGTTGTACACTAACAGGATCGAGCGAGCTACACTCTTTTAGAAGCTCCAATGCAGGTACATGGACTATCCATACAAGGAAGATGGCATGATTTTGTTATGCATGTACACTTCAATCATGGAATGATTGCGAGTCAACAGAGTGGGTTGATGAATGGTCTGTAAGAAGTCTAACCCCACTTGACACTTATCAACTCCCGATGGCTCTACAAATCACGGAGATGCAATCATCCATTGACTTCGATCATGTATCGGACCTACTAGAACCAGGTAATATAACTTACTTACAAGTTTTACTATGTTTCTCAACAAATAAATCTAACAAGATGAACATATCAATTCAGGGCACGTTTATGCGATAATTGCAGATGAAGACAATGAAGATGGTACAGATTATTACCTGTGCCATTGTATCGAGGCCAAAAATAAATTGGAGTCCCCAATTATAGACGAAGAAAACATAGAATATCCTATAGGTTCGATGGTTGTTACCGGAACATGGCTTCGAAGGTATCTAGTTAAGAATGTTGCAGTTTGGTTGTTTGAGGACTTCGACACGCATCAGAAAATTCTTCAGTATTCGAACCTTGTCATCGACACCAACGTTCATTTGATCAAATATAAGGGTAAACCTACGAACAAGAACTTGTGGAAAGTGTGTGAGTCTGACCACGAGGCAATACTCAACACAATAAAGACTAGAGTAGACCCAGATGGTTCCCTGGATTGATTTGTAAGTATGCACATTGAATTTGTAAAGCCATGTTATTGATCACTCTTTTGGACCAACACCTTGCAATAAGGCCTTTTCACGATTACTGTTTGATGTCATATGCATTTACGATTGTCATTGATCCTTTTCTGATTGTGACTGTAGGTAATACTGAAGTTGGTCAAAGTATATAAGAAAAGAACAACATCGGTTGTTGGTGCAAGTGTTCAGTGGTATGAGAAACATCGGTTGCTGGTGCATTTTCTGGTTGTCAATCTTCTCTTTCTTTTCCATCTCCTAGGTTTATCAGATTGTTATATGCTACACATTTTATGTTAAGCCTCTCAGTGAGAAATCAATGCAACCTAGGTCATCTCTAACATACCTTAGGGTATGACATTCAACAAAACAACTACTATGGTTCAACCAACTCGATCCCTTAAGGGTGCAAAGTGCAAAAGGGCAACAATATTTGACAGGGTATTACTCATAAATCATGGTGATTACGAAATATTTGTCTGAACCTACGAGTTCACGTTAGGCCCCTCTACAATAACCTTTCTCGGTTTTCGCTATCTCGGAGGGTTTTTCCTATGGTGGCGAATTTTCACTCAAGGAAAAAGTTGTCAAATGCAAGTAGTTGAAAGTTGCAAAGTGGTGCAACTTTCGTTCTGCAGCTCTTGTGACCAAACAAACTGTTCCAACACATCCGGGTGGGTACGTTTACGCTAGGAATCGTCCTCTTTCACACCTAAATACGCAGAATCGCTCCGAGCTACGTTCAACCAGATTGATCCCTTAAGGGTCCAAAGTGCAAAATGGCTGCGAAATTCAGCATGCTATTACTCGGACACCGTGATGCTTAGAAACTTCTTGTCTGAACCTATGAGTTCATGTGGGGCCCCTCTACAATAACCTTTCTCGGTTTTTGCTATCTTGGAGGGTTTTTCCTATGGTGGCGAATTTTCACTCGAGGAAAAAGTTGTCAAATGCAAGTAGTTGAAAGTTGCGAAGTGGTGCAACTTTCGTTCTGCAGCTCGTGTGACCAAAAAAACTATTCCAACGTGTTCGGGTGGGTATGTTTACGCTAGGAATGGTCCTCTTTCACACCTAAACATGCGGAATCGCTTCGAGCTACGTTCAACCAGATCAATCCTTTAAGGGTCCAAAGTGCAAAATGGCTGCGAAATTCAACATGCTATTACTCGAACACCGTGATGCTTAGAAACTTCTCATCTGAACCTACGAGTTCATGTTGGGCCCCTCTACAATAAATTTTCTTGGTTTTCGCTATCTCGGAGGGTTTTTCCTATGGTGGCGAATTTTCACTCGAGGAAAAAGTTGTCAAATGCAAGTAGTTGAAAGTTGCAAAGTGGTGCAACTTTCATTCTGCAGCTCATGTGACCAAAAAAACTCTTCCAACGCATCCGGGTGGGTACGTTTACGCTAGGAATGGTCCTCTTTCACACCTAAACACACGAAATCGCTCTGAGCTACGTTCAATCGGATCGATCCCTTAAGGGTCCAAAGTGCAAAATGGCTGCGAAATTCAGCATGCTATTACTTGGACACCGTGACGCTTAAAAAATTTTCGTCTGAACCTATGGGTTCACGTTGGGCCCCTCTATAATAACCTTTCTCGGTTTTTTCTATCTCGGAGGCTTTTTCCTATGGTGGCGAATTTTCACTCGAGGAAAAAGTTGTCAAATGCAAGTAGTTGAAAGTTGCAAAGTGGTGCAACTTTCGTTCTGCAGCTCGTGTGACCAAACAAACTGTTCCAACACGTTCGGATGGGTATTTTTACGCTAAGAATGGTCCTCTTTCACACCTAAACATGCGGAATCGCTCTGAGCTACGTTCAACCAGATCGATCCCTTAAGGGTCCAAAGTGCAAAATGGCTGCGAAATTCAACATAATATTACTCAGACACCGTGATGCTTAGAAAATTCTCGTCTGAACTTATAAGTTCATGTTGAGCCCCTCTACAATAACCTTTCTCGATTTTTTCTATCTTGGAGGCTTTTTCCTATGGTGGCGAATTGTCACTCGAGGAAAAAGTTGTCAAATGCAAGTAGTTGAAAGTTGCAAAGTGGTGCAACTTTCGTTTTGCAGCTCGTGTGACCAAAAAAATTGTTCCAATGCATCCAAGTGGGTACGTTTATGCTAAGAATAGTCCTCTTTCACACCTAAACACGCGGAATCGCTCCGAACTACGTTCAACCGGATCGATCCCTTAAGGGTCCAAAGTGCAAAATGGCTACGAACTTCAGCATGCTATTACTCGGACACTGTGATGCTTATAAAATTCTTGTCTGATCCTACAAGATCATGTTGGGCCCATCTACAATAACCTCTCTCGGTTTTCGCTATCTCAGAGGCTTTTTCCTATGCTAGTGAATTTTCACTTGGAGAAAAAGTTGTCAAATGCAAGTAGTTAAAAGTTGCAAAGTGGTGCAACTTTCGTTCTGCAGCTCATGTGAGCAAACAAACTGTTCCAACACGTCCAGGTGGGTATGTTTACGCTAGGAATGGTCCTCTTTTGCACCTACACACGTAGAATCGCTCTGAGCTGTATTCAACCAGATCGATCCCTTAAGGGTCCAAAGTGCAAAATGGCTGTGAACTTCAACATGCTATTACTCGGACATCATGATGCTTAGAAACTTCTCATTTGATCCTATGGGATCACGTTGGGCCCCTCTACAATAACCTTTCTCAGTTTTTGCTATCTCAGAGGCTTTTTCTTATGGTGGCGAATTTTCACTCGAGAAAAAAGTTGTCAAATGCAAGTAGTTGAGGCATATTATCAAACAATTCACTGCCTTGTCTATGGCTTGTCATGGAATTCCATCACCATGAGACCACTTTTCTTTGAGGCATTTTTTGAAAAAGTTCAATAGCTTGTCTATGCTATTGCTTACTATTATGCTTTCCTAGATTTTTTCCAAGCATCCATAGCTTGTTTGAAAGCATCTGTTTTAGGTTTTTAGCCATAGCAAGAAGGCAATGAACTATTTGATAAAATGCTTTAGTAGACATATATGAAAAATGTCATAACATAGACAAGGGAATGAACTATTGGAAAAAATGCCTCAAAGAAATGTGGTCTCATGGAATGCCATGACAAGCTAAAGCAATTGGCAGCTGCTCCTAGTTATTAGTTATGCAATGTGAAGTAATTGCATAACTGCTTAGGTTGGCTTTGTCAAAAGCTATATTGTAATTGAAATTTTGTCATCTATCAACATCTAGTTATTCTTTATGCAATGTGAAGTGATGCTTTGAGTTTGAAAGATGTGCAATGTATGAATAAAAACTACAAAAATCTATTTTCTACATTTCATTAGCAAAACTCTTTATTTTATTTTCTCTCTATATCTCTATGCTATGGAAATGCCTTTCGATTTCAAAAAAGATAGTTTGTATCTCTTGTTATACAATTTTTTACGTTTTTTTATCTCTTGTTATAAAAAGAAGCAAATATACAATGTTAAAGAAGAGTGAAAGCACAACTAAATTTATCATTTCAAAGCAATTTTTTTGATGCATTTTTTCAAACAGTTCATTGCCTTCTCTAT
Organism: Sequoiadendron giganteum; assembly: GCA_007115665.2. Taxonomy (NCBI): domain Eukaryota; kingdom Viridiplantae; phylum Streptophyta; class Pinopsida; order Cupressales; family Cupressaceae; genus Sequoiadendron; species Sequoiadendron giganteum. The sequence continues at coordinate 632,820,139 of CM021103.1, read as the reverse complement.
ACTATTGCTTACTATTATGCTTTTGATATATTTTTCGAAGCATCCATAGCTTGTTCAAAATCACTTGTTTTAGGCTTTTAGCCATAGCAACAAGGCAGTGAACTATTTGAGAAGATGCTTTGGTAGACATGTATGAAAAATGTGGTAACATAGACAAGGCAGGGAACTATTTGAAAAAATATCTCAAAGAAATTTGGTCTCATAGAATGCCATGATAAGAAAATGCAATTGGCAGCTGCTCCTAGTTATTAGTTATGCAATGTGAAGAAATTGCATAACTGCTTAGGTTGACTTTGTTCAAACTATATTGTAATTAAATTTTCGGCATCTATCAACATCTACTTATTAGTTATGCAAAGTGAAGTAATGCTTTGACTTTGAAAGATGTGCAATGCAATGTAATCAATGACATGAATATAAACTACAAAAGTCCATTTTTTACAATTCATTAGTTAAAATATTTATTGTATTTTCTCTCTATATTTCTATATGCTATGTAAATACCTTGCAATTGTATTTAAAAGGCTTAACAGGTCAGTTAGGTGGTATTTGCAAAATCAAGTTGTGAATGAATGGTAATTAAGAGCAAAATTGGCAAATTGCCATCTTAGAAGTCTAACAAAGGGTGGTTATGGTGGTTGATCGACTCAAGGGGTAGTTGGAAGGTGGTATCAAGATATATTGTTGTAATACCCTGAGTTGAGGGTTGATTTTGTTCAGTTTCTAATAACAAAATATACTTGAAAATGCTGATCACTGGTTTTCTTTGTTTTCCTGATTTTTCTTTGCCTTGCACAGGCCCATACAAGTCTATCATGACTTGAGGCTTTGGATACTTGATTGCATATGCTTTTACTCTCTTTGCATCTGTTCTGAAGGTTTAAATCCACCGTTGGTGTGTGTGGGATCAACAAACTTGGTTACTGCTCTATTTTCTGTGTTAGGGGTTTTGAGGGCAACACCATGATACATTAGCCAATCCACCTATTGTTCTGACCTTGTTGCTTGGTGGATTGGTGTGTACCATGATTAGTTTGGTGTATGAATACTTTGGAGGCCAAGAGAATGAATAAACTCAGTGGGGTGTGAAGTTCTAATGTTGTTCAGGGGTGTTTCCACCATGAAAGTAAGGAACTCAAGTACTGAATCTAAGAAATACTGAAAGGAATGGGATTGTGAGTGTCCTTTAAGTTAGGGCAGAGGTATTGTGGGGTGTTTTCACCTTTGGAAGGATTGGGGGAGGTCTGGAGTTATGAGTTTCTTTAAAACCCTTCTTTTTGTGAAGGTTTAGGACGGTTTGTGAGTAGAGGAATAGAACAAGTTCTTGGGGCTCTTAAAATGGGAGAATCCTGAGTTTGGTGAGCATCCCTAAGACTGTTTCAAGTTTCCTTGGTTTGGAGGTGAGTTTGTGAGGGGGTTCCTTTGGAAATTAGGCCTAATTATGAAGCCTAGAGCGAGGGAGGTGTATTGAAAGTTCATGTTGGTCCAAAAGAGTTACTATTGGTTTTGGTATATGTTGTGTAACCCTGAAAAGGGTATCTTAATCCACCTTTAAATGGTCAAGTGTTTTGGAAAGATTGGGAGAAATTAGGCTTGGACGGGGTTTTGAGTTTAGTGCAGGAGCACCTACACCACATCATCAATTTTTTTTAATTTGAATACATCAATAGGGAAATTTTAGTGTCTTTAGGTTTATTTTGTCTAATAAGCTTTGAGAGATCAAACATAATGCAAATAAAGGGTTTTTTGTGTCTTATAAGTCAATTAGAAATCATATAAGTTGTAAAATGCTGACAAAGCAACTTTAACACAAACAAATGTAATTAAGGGACCAACTAATCCCAAGATTGGTTATGGGCGTTGGGGAGAATATGGTTGTTGGAAAATTATCTAAAAATCCTTACCAAGGCTTGAATGAGAGAGTGGAAGAAGTTTTGTAATAATTTTACACAATAAACACCACAGTTTTGAGCAATTTTCTAGAAAAATATTGTTTTCTTGATCTTTTTGAGTGTTGTACGGGCACATACAGGTTCTTCATGGTCTAAGAATTTTAGAGGATGTGTATATATGTTTTCTAATTCATTTATTTTTTATTTGGTGTCTTAACTCTTTGTTTGTAGAGAGAACCAACACAAACAGTGACTGTCCCAGTGTTGTTGAATCAACGGTTTGAGGGGAAATTTGTGATGTAACAATCAATCCACTTATTGTTTGCTTCTGTATCTCAGTGGATTTATTGAAAAAATGTTATAATAACTGTGTCAACTCATTTTGGAATAAGGAGTCATAATTATGTGGTGTTTTTGTGACTGTTCTAAGACTGAACAAGGGTTTTCCAACATGGAAGTGAGGAACCAAAGAGAGGTTTTTAAGAATTAATACCTGTAAGGGTTATGTGAGGGTCTGATGAGTCTGTGCAAAAGTATTTTGAGGTGTTTGGGGCTTTGGAAGTGTTGAGAGAGGTCTGGAGTTGTATGTTTCTTTAAAACCCTTGATTTTGTGAAGGTTTTGGAGGGTTTCTTGGGTTTTATGAGTTAGAGGCTCTGTAGACACAAACTAATGACAAAATTTGAGGTTTGGTACCATGAACTAAGACTATCCAAGGCATTTGGATAGATACCTAAAGTTGGAAGGGTGGTCCCTTTGGAAAAAAAGGGCTAATTGTGAAGCCAAAATTGAAGTAGGTGTCTTGAAAGTCTATGTCAGTCCAAAAGAGAGACCACTGATTCTTTGGTATGTTGTGTAGCCTTGAAAAGGGTATCTCAATCCATCTTGTAATTGTCTAGTGTTTTGGAAAGGTTGGGAGAAATCTGGCTAAAATTGAGTTTTGAGTACTACAAGAATAACCAGTCACAAATGTGAGTTTTGGAAACCTTGATGAATTTGACTTAGGGATTGTTGTCAATTGATTCAATTGTCATTGTATGAATGTTGATGGTCTTTGTAGGGCCTTGGTGGAGTCTTGTTGTTCATTTGTAAGGTTGAAGAGTTGAGACCCTTGAGGGTGGGTTGATGCCTATTAGGCTGAATCATTATGAAGAAGAGTTCTTGATTGAGAATTGTAATTTCCATTGTTGTGAGTCTTCTCTACCTTGGCTCTACATCAGAGTGCTACAAGGGTGGATTGTTGGGTAAGGTGTTGAATGAAGAGTTTGGTTTGATGGGGCTTTGAGGTTGTGTAGATTGCTCAAAATAGGTTGTATTAATCTTGTTAGGAGCCCCTTGAAGGCAGGTTGTCAGATTGATTGGGTTTTAGCTTCCTTGCCTCTGCATCGGTGAGGCACAAGTAATTGAAGCATTCCAAAGGATACAAACCACCACAAATGGAGCTTACTTATACAATACGCTTTAGATGGGGCTTTATTGAGCATTCCACGGTAATTAATTAAGCATTAGATGTAAACAAAATCCATGCCTACAACATTCAAGCATACAACTTACACGATACACATGATAACATCATTCAAGAATGGCAGTAGCAAAATAAGAGTTTCTTTAATCAAAAATCCGAAAGGCTATACAATGATATATATTGATAAAAGTATATAAATATATCCAAAAAAACCATATAGGCTTAGTACAAAGGAGCCATTTGGACAAAATATCACTTATATATATCAATAGTACAAAACATATGTTCCAAAATGCCACATAGGCATACAACAAAAAACACTAATACATAGTCATTTCCCTCTAGGGGAAGGAAATAGATCCCGTGTTGCCTTCAAAATTCGGCTGGATGGAGTGACTGTTGCCTGTCTTGTCTTTCGAACACGCCCGCTACTCCTCCTCTCTTCACTCTGGACCTTCAACTGATACAATTAAAAGTAAAGATGTTAAAACATAGAAATTGAATTATGGAATGGCATATAACAAAATATAATCACTTACCACATACATATAGTCATCATGCACATTTAAAGCATCACCATGTCCACGATTTGGAGTGACAACCACCTGTAGCAACCATGAAGATATAAATTAAACTACATAAAATTATCATGAAAATTTTCTATAATAGACCATAAAAGAGAAAATATAATGTCAAATTGACTAATCTATTCCATACCTCTCTCAATGGATCAAAACTGGCTATTGCTATAGCAACTCCATGGTCCATTGTGCCACCAACATCATCAGGGCTATCTCTTGTCAACAACTACAAATGAAACAATATCTTAGGTATCATGTTGATATAGGAGAACATAATGTGACACGATCAAGGAATACTTGAATGCAATGTTTGTGTTTCTCATCAATTTTTTAGATTTGTATATACGCAAAATTATGAAAACTAGCTAACATAGATTTACAACCCTATTAATGAATAAAGGCTACCTGAGTGTATGTTGTTTGAGGATATGAATCACGAGGTGTGGAGGAAGAAGGTGCACCAGGAAACTGTTTGAAATCCGAAGCATGTTATGAGACAAACATTCAAATATAACATTCAATTGTTCAAATGCAACAATAATATCTTTAATACTAGTTGCATACCTGTGGAATCATCATCAAGAATGTATAAGGGTCTGTAGGAATAGAGCATCCCTCATGAATAGTGCGACCTTGAAATTTCATCATATCAAAATTCTACTAATTTAGTTATTCTTAAATTTTAAAATATATTTTAATAAACAACATTAAAATAACTTGCTAAATTTTACCTGAGTGTCAATGCCGAATGTATCATTCAGAATATCATCTGTGAAATCCACGCCTCTGCAACTAACATAGGCTATGTAGCTGCATCACGAGCACCCTGATAATCGTACGTGCAAACAACACCAAAATCGCCACAATGGTGGGGTGGAGCTCGGGGCCTACACGTCTCCTCCACACCAAGCTCTACTAGAGGACTCACACACTGTAAAATGGTCTGGGTGAGTGAGCCAATCGACTTCATTGTGTCCACCTCTACACTGTCCTTAACAATGGAAGGAGCAACGACATGCTCCACCATGGGTCTGCCCAAGGCTCTCAGTGCCAACTGTGGATTACGTCGTGCAATAGGTCTATTGTGTGTGGAGCCCCCACCTCTACCCTAAAAGTCTAAGATGTCAAAATAGTTTGGCATTTTATTGAGGACAAACTCGCAATAGAGTTTCCTCAAAAAGTATTGCGGCACCTCATGGTTATTGCATGGAGGTTGGTCAAATACCATCCACCACTGCTCCCAAAATTTGTTTCTAATTAAATCATGGTGGCACCAATGGATGGGGAAACTCCTGCATGCATGGGACAAAGGTTCATTGGCTTTTGGGTCTTTAAATAGGGCACACAACTCGGCTTTGCTAATTTTTAGTTTTTTGACATCTGCCTATGACAAACCATTAGCATAAAATTGCCTCATCTCATCTCTCTTAGTTGACCAAAAATTCATTTGCTCGCTCATTTCTCCTACATGAGTTAAAATTGAATTCAATGATTCAGCAATCCCTCTCCTATAAGGGTGGGTTTCCGCATGCTCGGTTAATCTTGTAATTAATTGTTGAATGTCTCTTTTATTGTTTTCAATTTGATTTTGAATATTTTCTTGTGTTCCTTGAGGATGCCTATGAATTGATGGAGGGGTTTCGGGTTGTTCTTGTATAGGAGGCTCTTGATGAGGGGGTGATTGTGAATTCTCAATGTTTTGAGGTGGAGATTCATTCCCTGAGAATTAGAACAAAGTTTTATTATAAAAATCTATTTAAAGTTGCATTCCAAATCAAATTTGAAATAAATTGAATAAAAATACAAACCTCTTTGCAATCTTCGACCTCTCCGACGTGTTGGCAACATTCTCGTAGAAAATGGCAAGCTAAGGATGCAAATAATGGAGGAGATTTGGCGAGCACGAGTTGCAGACTTGAAATCTTCCTTCTCAAGCCGCGGGTTGAAGACAAAATGAGGGTTCTAAACCCGACTTTTGCATTTTATGTCTAGAAATACATTTGGCATGCGCCAAAGGCCTTATTTTGGGGTTTTTTTAATCATTTTTTCAATTTGGCACCTAAATTGTGTCCAGATTGGTGCACTTACCCTAGTCTCAAAAACTACACAATTGAATCTTGATAAAATATCATAATTTGATATAGTGTGAAAATGTGTCCTACTTGTTAGTCTGGCTAATGTTAACAATCCTAAGCAATTAGAAAATATATTTCATGATGTGTTTTAAAAACTCATTTGGATTAGACACGTTGCAAGTGGCTTATGAAAAGCTTACTTCTTCTATTATGACTAGTGTATCTTCTTCCAACCATACTTATATTATAGATCCATCATCTACCATTGCTACTTCCAACATAACTATTCATCCACATTGTACCACTACCACTAGTATCCTACCATTTAGTACCTATTATTTTTCTACATACCTTCTATGTAACATGCCCATTGTTCTACCCATTGATTTTTACTATGTTTTACCCACATGTGAATAGTCTATGATATTAACATTTAGGCAATAAAAAATTTCTTTTGTAATTGAATAACAAGATGCACATTTGAAACAATCCCATTTCAAACTTTCCCATTGCATTACAAAGAAACATTACAAAATTCCAAGTAACAAATCCATATTACATAATGTCGTGATGAAATTTTCCATTTACAATTTCTCAATTAGAATAGAGATTCATGTTTACATACATAGCTCCCATGAGCTTAATGATATAGATATATAAACAAAATATAATGATCCAAATGTCCCCAATGTTGGTGCATACCTCCTAGATGTCCCCATTATTGGTGCTTACATTCTAGGTGTCCCCAAAACTGTTGCTTACATCCTCAAATCCCAGCTGTAAATCGTATGAGGGAGAGTATCACTCAAGCACTTTTTCGCCAACCACGAACTTACTGCAATCCCTCACACATCTACCTAACCGGTAAGATGGCCCTACCCTTTGACGAAGAGATTGGTCGGGTAACTTCATAATACTAGGCTTCCTGAGCATAGTGTTGTGTCTTACATATCTAGAGCTATCATACATTGGCTACAACCTACATGTATGGCATTCCCTACCTAGTATGCAAACCTGGATCATAGTGAACTTACAGTGTAAACAATGGCTACTTACACCACTTTGGCCAAAGAATTCAACACCCAGTACTTCGAGTGTAGGTCGTATGTTCACCCACCCTTAGCTCAATTTGGTATTTGACCATTCATACTCTTTTCATTTATAACATACATTCAATCTAAAAAGGTGATGACATAACAAACTAACTAACTAGGTTACACCCTTTCCATGGATTATTCTAACCCTAGGAATAACTAAGATAACCATACATGTACACATACTAGGTGACCAAATAGGTTACTCCCTTTCCCATGGATTATTCTAACCCTAGGAACAACCAAGTTAACCATCCATGCTCAAACTGACATTTCCATTAAAGTACTTCAAGACAATAACATAACTCATACTTCACAATTCATGCAACATATGTATAGTCTTAACAAACTGAATATAGTTTCAATAGCATCATAACCACACAAATTCCAATATAGTTTATATGTATATGCCAAACAAAAAGGGTTTCACCAAAACAGGACTCTACCAAGAATCATGCAAGCTTTATCCAAAATAAATAATAAGCTAAGTTCATACAAGCAAACTTAACATGCATTTAAATCATCATTTCCTCAAATAATGGCATTCATAGATAAATAACATTTCAACATAAAACAATAGAGAAATAAAGTTAGCATGCCTGGAATTATAGCTCCAAATGAAAATGTTTCTTCCCAAGCTTAACTTCACAATCATGCTTGTTGCTCCTCCTAAGCTCAACCTATCTTCAATTCTAGCCTCTCACGAAACTCTCAACAAATGCAAATCCACAAAACAAACTCTCGTTCTCACTAAAACTCTCAAAAACACACTTGCATAAAAAACTATAGCAGAATTATGAATGAAGAAATCAGAATGAATAGTGTAACAAAAGGTAGAGAAGCTACCTCTATTTATACTTAAATTTGAGCAACTCAATGCTACAAACAAGCTAGTAAATCCGCCACCTTTTCTCCTCTTGCTACCACGTGGCTCAAAAGTAAGACTAACTCTTCCTCTAAATGCATTGACTCGACTAGTGAGAATGAGATGTGGTTGCTTCAAACTCATAATTTGCAACACATAAACAGTCCAAATGTTTCCAGCTTCTCAAAATGGATGAGTCGCCCCTTTACAAGTGACAACAATGACTCTTTTACTAGGTCAAAACACAACAATGCATATCTACAAGCTTCCTAATTGTTATGCAAATCGACTACCTTCATGAGCTTCAACCAACTCTACTTTGACATAGTCTTCATGCTCATATTAAGTTGAGCATCGGTTTAGACTTCTATTTGCTCACTCCACTTATTTTGGTGTTGCCTACTTTACACATCAACAGGCTATGGGTGGTTTACATTCACAACAACTTTAATATATTTGCAATTCCTTAATATAGCGATGCTCATGCACCTCATAAACTACATAAATATTACTCACTTACATATAGTTGCACTATTGACTGATGCGCTTTGCATTATTTTATGCACAAGTTTTTAAACTTATTTATGTGCTTTATACATGTTGGCTTAAACTCTCTTTCATGTGCTTTATATACGCTACTCAAAAACAATATAATGTTAGCTTATATTTAAGCCTATTACCTTTAAAAGGCTTGCACTATATATGAGTATGTTTACTTTGTAAATATTTCAAAATGCATTCAATATATATATATATATATATATATATATGATAATGTCATCATTATAATATGTATACACATAAAGTCATTCTTTGGTATTTAAATATATTCACAATTATATATGTAATAATATATATACACATATATTAATATGTATGTACGTTAACATACTCTTATACATATATATTGATATATATATTATATAGATATATATCATTATTTTAGTATCCAAAATATACACCTATATTTATATATTCATCGATTGGTATATATATATACAAAATGTATACATATATATATATCACATATGTTCAATCGATATTCTCATGCATACAGTATATCCATTCATGTGTATGTGTAGATACATCTACCTACGTATACGCATGCACATATATACTCACATGTATGAGTTATCGTAAACATGTACATATATACATATATACATCTTATGTATATACTCATTGATTAATACATAAATATAAACACACGAAGAAGAACTTTCACTTAACATAAAGACTCAATCACATATTCTCAATCAAGGACAATCAAAGACCAAAACCATAACCAATACCAAAACATTCCCAAACCATGACTAAAGGTTACTTACCATTTCCTGAACTAACTTGACTCAACTTGACCAAACTTAAGATGTGAGTGTGTGATAGCTCAATTAGGCACATTGAGAGTTACCAGACCAAGTTCTTCTCTTGAGTGATACTCCCCCTCTCTTCCAGAGGCTTGATTTTGTTCCTGCATCTAGCTTAGTGCATCACAATAGTAGTTAGTCGATAACATTACATTCATATGCATTATATATTTTCATCTTTAAAACATTTAAAATATCATATTGAATTGCACATTCATTTATCACATTTTTCCATCAAAATACATATACAAAACACAATCATATAATAAATCATTTTAACTTAACAAGGTCACAGTAAATATGTAATAACACAATGGGGTGCAACATTCTCCTCAGTGTATTAACTCCTCACACCCCTCTTGAGATACCCATTATCACACTTTTTTTCCCCTTTCATCTACCACCATTGTGCCTACTATTATCCCACTTATCCAAAGCTACTTTCACATTCACTATTATATCCCATGCTTTGAATTCCCTTAAATACCTTAACTCCTTGATGTCATCATCCCAAGCTATTTCCTCCCCTTTTACATCCCATACCCACATTCATGCACACCATAATGGTCCCCAACCCTCCTATGTCACCCTTTCTTCTTGGACCCTAAATGCATTGTTCCACAAAAAAGATCAAGTAGACAATAAAGTGGATGCAAAGCCAAATTCATGAGATAGTGATGAGTTCCTGGATCCTAGACACACACCTTTATCTTTTGATATTGTGACATATCCACTACCCATGGATTTTGTGGCACTTTGATTTTAAATGTATGATGGGAAAGGTGACCCCAACACATGTTTCAAATATTTCACTATTTTATGTGGACTTCTCTTGTGAGGATAGTTCTCTAATGAAGTTATGTCCATGTACTCTTGAATATTGTGTTGTTGAGTGCTTATGTTTGCTTCCTCTAGGGTCTCTACAATTATTTGATTATTTAACTATGGTGTTCGAAAAGAATTCAAGATTAGCATGGGCCTAGGGTAATAGTTATTAATCTATTTGAATGTGTCTAAGGAACAAATGAACGCATCAATTAATATGTCAATCAATGCCAATCTTTATGCTTCAAAATGATCATACATTTACATGAATTTTAGTTGCAAAATACTTTTATTAAGGGGATACTCAAGCCAATCCAAGTTGATATGTATTTGAATAGTTTTACTTCTTTCATATATTTATGCTCACTTGTCAAAACTATATAATCCAAATTACTAGAATGAAATTCCTTCATACATGGATCTTCAATGCAAAATCCTTCTCATCCTTCCAAATATTTAAAGTCAAGCAACTAAGTTTCTAAGGGTAATGAAATGAAGGGAAGTGTTCATCAAGTTTATAACACTTCTACCTTTTACTAAGTTTCAAGAATCTATGGAGACTATTATTCAAAGTTTATTGGCTTCTATTTTACTTACACTCCATTTCATTCATCCATTGGATACCACTAAACCACTCCCTAGATCACACAATGATCAAGCATTTTACAATTATCATGTTAAAGGTCATTATACCCAAACATGCAAACATCTTAACAACAATACAATCAAGGTTGGAATATTTAATGATGATGAAAATTCATTTGTTGCACAACCTAATGGTAGATTATAAACTTACACAAATTTATATCCACATTATTCAAATAATGTTGAAACATGGGATATGAATGACAATAATGATAGTGTGGAACATGAGGACATATCACATGTTCATGATTTTGTGGGAAACATTGAGTATAATGATGCATCTCTCTCTTCTTAGACATCTTTATTAATTATAATTTATGCTAAGGAGATCTCACGAGATAATTATTATGGTCCATTATGCATACTCCATAGTATTCATTACAAATCACCTACTCAATCTCTCATAGGTCATGAACACCAATGTAAGATATGGATGAAGGGAGAATTAACCAATCATCATGTTAGACATAAAAATATACACATTCAATAATCTCATCAAAGATGACTACTAAAATTTTGATTAATATGCCAAGATGCATCATTCTATGTTTGAAAGTAGGTCCTAAAATTTGTGTTTTATCACGTGATCCTATTGGTATTATAAAATTCTAACATGTCCTATCTTAAAATAGAATGGGTGTGGTACTTGGTAGATCTCAAGTAGAATGACTTGAGGTCATTCCTTTACTTTTACATTGAAGTATTAAATTTGTACATTAAGGAAAAATTTTCAAGGTTGAAAGAGCTCATTACAAACCAATATTTGATGCTACCATTTTTGCATTAGATACCTTTATAAAATATACGAAAGGACATACCATATGAATTTTTTGATATTGTGTATGACTTATATACATTTGTATGAGTTGGAGGGGATTCAAAATTAGTTACATCAAGAATATCTAAAGCTAAAAGAGCCTGAAGTGCATAACCAAAGATTAATGTTTACAAAGGACTTGATATATCCATGTCTTCCTATCATCCACATGAGAAAAAAAATATCCAAATAAAAAAATAGAATGCAAAGAAAGATAAAAGAGTGAAAGTAGTACAATAAACTAAATTTCAAATACAAAATCCCTTGTGAAAATCAAAGCAAGAATTTGTCGTGCACCAAATGCCTATCTTTCTACCACAACCACAATTCAAGAAACAAGAATGAGTAAGAAGAGAAAATCCTAATGTTATAATATGAGTTAGAAAATATTTTTACACCTAGCACAAATTAATATCACGTAAAAACACATGTAATTGAAAATGCAAGCAAAGAAGAGCAACAAATGAAGAAACGGAAACACAAATTACATGATTAGTTTTGAGACAATAATGGTCTATTTAAGGAAAAAAAACTATGGTGTTAGTGGTGACACATAAAAAATGTGTTCTATGATCTATGAACATTATTATAGCATATATCCATATATATCTATAGCTTGGACTTCACTTTTATCTTTTTTGTTTTTCATATTTGCATTTACACCTTAGCCTTTTTTTATTAGGTTTTGTTTGTTATGCTTTTCACACCTATTTCACCTTCTATATTTGGTTTCATGCTCCTATTCTCCCACTCTGGGGGCATTAAATTAGTTTCCATTATCCATTGTCATGCCTATTATTTCTTTATTTTTACCTTTTTCTATATTTATTTGCTTGAATTACTCATTTGCCTTTGTTCATTTGATTTTTGCCTTACTCACACTTTTGTGGCCCTTGCTTTCTACCACCTTGATTTTTCATTTTACAAAGTTAAAACACTTTTATTATCATATCTTTCCATGCTTACTTACATATATCACATGTTCCCTATTATTTTTACCATTATCTATGTGTTACTACTATACCTCACTCACCAAAGCTTACATATCAATCATACATGTAAAAATCATAGTCCTTGAGTTACATATTGTTCCTACATAGGTGGATCACACTTCTAGAGGACTTCCTTAATATACTCTTTTTTAGAGCTATCACCTACATATTCAATTGCCATTGTTATATATTTACATCTTATATTCTCATTTTCACATCATTTACACTTGCGTGGAATCATGATTATTCCAATTTTATGAACTTATCTTTCCATATAATTAGCATTACACCTACATTGGTGGCATCATGTTTTCCCTTTTTATAGATTATGCCTTCATGAGCATACTCTTTGTATTAGGGGCATATGACTATCCTAAAGCCAATTCTTGGCGATTGAGAGCTGCATCACCAACTTAACCCACCCATGTTAGGGGAAACATACATTTCTTGATGTTATTTTTAGCCCACATGCACTTACCATGTCTTATCATTATATATGTTTACATGTTCTTTACACTATGTATTCATTATTGTTATTACTTTACATGCTTACTTGATTATCTATAAATTAAATTTACCTCAAGGTATAATTTTCCATCTTCTTCAATTCCTTGCATCTTATGGATATAACCAATTGAAGGAGGGGTAGATATTGTCACTAGTAATTCTATGTTAATCTTCCAAATAGTGATAGGAACTACTCATCATTATGACTAGACATATTGATATCACGTGGAATGCCTTGTTCTAAATGGACCTTGTCATCGTAGGGGTGTTGATCCAAACACCCATTATCATTTTTGAACAAGTGAAATTCTCTAACTTTACCTATTTCTTGTTTAACTGTTTCTTAGACAATTAGACAAACTCTTATTTTTGTACCTATTCTTTAGTTGAGATGGAAGCTACTTGTGGCTTATTTTTTTCTTTGTTTTTCAAGCTTTGAATGTATATCAAATGGCATACATGTGTGATTCTATTGGGTAAATGCAAGAAGATGAGTCCATGAAACGTGGAAGTTTTTGCCTTAGCAAAAAACCCGAAATCAGCTTCAACAAAATGTGATCTCGTTTTAAGTTCGAGGCCCCAAGCTAAAAATGGGATCACGGGATCCCCTTTTTTAAAAACTGGATCCTATTCAATAAAAAAAATATTTTTTATGTTTTTTTGAAACGAGATCCGGTTTCATAAAAGCATAATTTTTTTTTTGAAACGGGATCCTATTTTAGAACGAGATTCCGTTTTTTGAAATTTGAATTTTTGGTCAATTTTTTGCTTTGGTTTTTGGTTTAGAAAAAGGCTTGGGGACCCGAACCTAAGCTTTGGACCTGGTTTGACCTACAACTTGAAGGTCATGTCAATGTCACAAGAAAATAGTGACTTTGGACATATGTTTGAAGACCCTTTTTGCCAAATTTTTCGACAAAGTTAAAACCCATTATAGATGAGACAGTGTAGATTCCAAATATGTAAATTTTTTTACAATTGGATTTTTTTTTCTATTTTTCAATTAATTTCTAATGAAATAGGTCCATAAACTTGAAATATCAAGGTTTTTTAATATTTTAATCTTTTTATTAACATAATTTTTTGAAAAATAAATTGTGCAAAAGCGTACTTTAGACAATTCTTTTCAATTTGAAAAAAAAAATAAAAAAATGATAAGTTTAGGTCATCTTATATGTGATGTACACGACGATTTTTCAAAACAACAAATATGGCCAATAAAAAATTAACAAAAAAAATTCAATTAAAAACTATAAAAATATATTGAAAGCGTGCTTCAGTGAGTTAAAAATATTTTCCCAAAAGGATTTAGAAAAATATGATTATTTAAGTCAAAATATGGATGACGTACACGTGCTTGGTATGGTAAAAAAAAAGTGACTTTTGAACAGTGGTTTTTAGAAACACCTATTGAAAATCAATTTTTATCATTTGAGTATTGAAATAAATTACATATTTGGAAACTAGACTATGAGTACTACATTTTATTATTAGTGACCTTTTTTAAGATTCCATCTCTAAGTGCTTCAAATTTTAAGGTTAAATGTAACAAATTTTGAAAATAAGGGAAAACACTTCCACTTTTTGACCAAAAAGTGGGCTCAACTTCTTGCTAGCACCCTATTCTTGTAGGGTATATTCCTTTATATTGACCCCATTTGCATACTTCAACATCCAAATATGTACTCTACATGAAAGTTAGTGAGTGTTGTATACTTTAAGATGCATAGTCATAATAGGATTCAAATTAAATTCAAAATGGGGTGGAAATTAGCATACCCATGCCATTCCTCATTTATTTTTGTGCCCATTTTGAGGAAATGTCTTGATACATGTACATATTAACAAATGGGGTGATAATATTATACAATATTGAAATCATTATCTTATCCTTTAACCATCTTTATACATATATATCCTTGTATATTTATCTCACCTTATTCTTGTATCCACATACTTCATTCATTCAAATTTTAATTTGGTTGATTGACCCATTATTTTTCCTACCCCAAGCTAACTAAGTACATATTATGTGAAGTTTGATATTATTTTCAAAGATATTTCATCTCTCAAGTATTGTCTTTCACCCTAAAGCATTAAAGGAAAAATCAATAGTGAAATATTTAGATTTGATGCACTAAAAAAAGCAATGAATCTACATGCATCATGTTAGGAGGCTTTCCTTTCTTCAAACTTTTGTGCATATTTATAGGGGATTGAGCTAAGAAAAATTATCCCCTTGTGACATAATGAGAACCTGTTCAAGGTATTCTTAAATACTACTAGTCCTCATATTAGTAAAAATAGTATAGTAGATGAAGATCAACCAAGAAAATGACAAAGTAGAATTGTATGCTACACAAGGTCAAGTATGAACCTAAAGGACAAATCCATGACCACAAACTTGAGCCAAATTGTCAAACTCAATCATATAGAACAAAGATTAGTGTTGAGTCCAATACATTCATCTAACGAAGAGATCACACTCTTTGGGTAGAAAAGATAGAAACTATAGTCTTCATCAAACACACACATTCTTTGATCAATGAGCTAAACAAAATTATCTTCCTATTTATTTTCCAAATTATTAGCATTAATTAGTAGAAAATAATACCATGTAGGAAATGACCTCATTATTAATATAAGTTAATTTGTGTTGATTTGTAAGATTTTTAATTGGTTGGGCTAGATTATTCCTAAATAAATTTATTTACATTTACAAAGTTGTAATGAAATATATGAATTTATTTATGAAAATTATATTTTAGTGAATGTGAAAATCAATTCATTTAATTTAGAGTTGTGATAGACCATGTAATAGAATATTGATATATTTAGAATTAAATAAAATTGAAAATATTTAGTTGATCTTGGGGGTTAATAAATACAAATCCACTATTTTGATCATAACTTTTGAATTGTAACTTAGATACACATATTGGAAGCAAAATAATGAAATTTTCAAATTAGGTTGCTCTCAAAAATTTGTAGATAAATCATGAGCATCATTTGTTTGACCCCAAGTGCTAAGGATCTACCATTTTATGTATATTTTATTTATGATGTATAAATTTAAAATAGATAATTATAGACTTATACAACATGTGTCTCATTGATCATCGATATATGATAATGCACAAGGACTGCTAGTATTTAGAAACACCTTGGGAAATTTGTAGAGTTGTATCATGTTATCCTTGATCAACCCCCTTGATCTATTGACTTGTGTCATTGAGATAATGATAAAAAAACAACAAGCTCAAGTGTGCAATAACCTATATACAAATATCAATATAGGTGCATTTGTTTTAGTACTCCAAATTGAATTGTTCCTAAAGTGATCATCCTTGTAATGTGAATTTCATTTCTTGTTCTAGAATTATGTTTAAATGCACAAATAAATGTATTTAAATACATAGAAATAATTCACACAAATGCATACCAAGTAAAGTCGTAACATCTAGAGAAAATGAAGGGAGTTTGCAAATTTTGAATTTAAAAATTACAAAATTGGGATCAATTTTGAAAACTTGGGGTTGATATCAAGTGTCCAACCTCGAGTTTTACAAGATTCACCAAGGATAAAAGGCATAAATATCAAGGTGAGGAGTGGATGTATGGATATGAGTTCAAATATTCACGTGATTAATGGCTAATGATAGAAAATAAGCAAGAATGTGTGTAATTAGGGATGTGATACAAACTCACATGTATGAGGATAACTATGGATGGCTATGAAATGAGACTAAATAAGGATTTGGGAATGGTCCAAGATTAATACAAGAGTGTACCACTTGTTGATATGCAATTTCATTAAGTCGTTATGTAAAAATAGGCCTAAAACTAAATGAGAATTTAGGTATGTAAATTTCATCACTAGATTGTCCCCTTATTTTGAGGCACATGTGAATCCTAAAATGAGCATGTGAACATTCTCATCCATTCATGAAAAATAAATATATTTGGACACAAAGGATATGGAGCCCATGTAAAGTAATGAACCCATCTCAAATTCTCTTTGAGTTCCCCTCCTTAGTTTAAGCACTTAGTAGGAACTTGCATAATAGAGAAGATTTGTCTATGGAATAAGCACAATTGCAAGTTGATTAAATTTTTTATGAAAATATGGATAAAAGGGAGTAAATGAAATAGGAAATAACTTGTTTTGACTAAACTTGGGTCCCTAATTCATGAAATTTATTTTGCTTGCAATTAGAAACTATAAAGAATTGAAGCTACCTATTTTTTAAAGATCTTTCTAAAAATTTAAAAAAAAATCCAAAAATTGCACCTATAGAGCATTTAATGAAAAACCATAAAATCACAATTGCTTGCTCAAAACCAATCATAGAAAGTTAATCTTTTTAATATAGCTTCCTTGAATATATTACTCAAAACCTTGAAAAATATGGTTAAATTTGTAATGGTTTGCAAATTATGGCAAAAACAAAATTCTTGGTCAGAGTCACCATTCTAATACCAAATGTTAGGATATTTCTTGGAAATAAAGGCAAAAATATAATAAAATATCAAACCACTTCAAAGGGATTACCTTAAAAAAAAATAATTTATTTTTTAAAAAATAAACTAAAATTACAAAAGATAAAATTAATCTTAGCCAGGGAGATGAAATGAGAAAGAGAGAGAGGGGGGATAATATCCCTCTCTTTCTCTCATTGTCTTTCTTTGTCCCTTAGATATCCATCCCTCTCTTTGTTTATATATATATATATATATATACACACACACTATCTCTCATTATCTTTATTTGTCCCTTAGTTTTCTGAAGGTTTGGATTAGTATTTATCATCTTTATTTATAGTTATAATTAGGTAGGGACACATCCCTTCATCCTAGCTAAGTTAGCTTAAGGATTTAAGTAGAGCTAATAAATAAAAATATTAAGGTTAAGCATGCCAAAAGTGCTTAACTTTGTTACACTTAAGAAGATGAATATGGGGGGCATAACAAAATATTTAATCTTTAGAAACTTAGCTTGTTTTCCTACTCCATAATGGAGTTATTTCTTGTCAATATAAGTGTGTAGATGCTTGCTTAAGAGAGGGTGATTACTAAGTTTTCCAATTGAACTCCTTTTTTACAAGAGGAAAAAATATGATTATAGTGAGTTTTGGGCAAGGATACCATTGAAAACATAGGAGGGCTTGCAACTAAAATGGTCACCCAAATTTATATTTTAAAAATTAAACACAAACATGAGGGCCCATCGAATTTTAGTGTCCTTCAGAAGTCAAGTGCTCAAAAAATTTAAATATAACAAGAGAGGGGTTCCTAAGGATGGATATTTATGTTGCATCTTCCTAATTAAGGAGAAACTCCAAAAACATAGGTCAAATGTACTAAAACATGACTATGGGGATGGATGATGAGGGCCATTATGTTCCTCCACCTCAAATCAAATAGTTTATCTTTGTCAAGACTAGGGTGATGTCCAAGGTTGTCTACAATATATGATTAAAAGGATATATTAACAATTCTCTTATCTTAAGGCCATTATAACTAAAACTAAAATTACAAATATTTATAAAACAAGCTATAATAAAATCAAATTTATCCACCTACTACAATGAAATGGGGATATGTTTTTATTCTTCTATTTTACTTCAAGAAACCTCCACCATTTTTTCCCCTACTAGTTTTATTAGGAGATGTACTATTTGCAAATCAATTATATTAGGCCATGGTATTTCAATGGGCCCAATCCTTTCTTGTACTTGTATATCATGGATTGGAGAGATGAAAATAGGTACCTTGGAAGATTAACTCTCAATTCTTCTTTTCTAACTCCATATCTTAAATGGTTCAATATTCTCATGTTGGGCCTTATCATGGTTTTGTGTTGGTTATCACATATTAGAAATATCAGGGCTCATATTACCACTATTCTCTAGGACTTTGGGAAGTTATCCCAATTGTTTCCCTTGCATCCTCCAAATTTATTCCCTTGGATCAGTTAATTCATTGTATGTGATTATCCTAATATGGAATAAATCTTGACCTTTTGTAGGAAACTAAAAAATGGAGGTGAGGGTGGAAAGTGTTATCTTTCTTTTCTTCTTGCAAACTATGGAATGTGACCCATTAAAATTTGAACAAAATCTTTAACTATACCATAATCAAAACCCTCAAACTTCTTTAGGAAAAATAGCCACCATGCCTCTCTAAAAAATTTGTTGTTACTTCATTTTGAAGTAACTATTGAATGGAGTCCAACTTGCCTTTCATTTCTAACCCATTTTTATGAGTAACTAGGTGGTGTAATTTTGGTAGGAAGTAAAATAGGGAATAACTACTACATGAGGGTTACAAGTTTTGGATTCACACAACAAAAGCAATGCAAGATTTGGTTATAGAGATGAATGATATAATGTAGAATAACTTCAGAGGGTGAGAAGGTAATTGCAATTATTGACACATTATTCTATGCAATGCATCAAGTTGTATCTATAACCACCTATTTTGATATCACCATTTCACTTCACATCATCAACTCTAAATTAATTAAATAAATACTATTTATTCAAGTAATTATCCCAATTTGTCTACCAACATTAATTAGATAATTTGTTCAATTATATCATTTTATAATGTCTAATCTTAAATAAATAAATTCAATATTTATTTTTAAAAACCACCCTCCCCATTTTAAAAATTAAATAAATAAAGTCTTTTTGTTTAATTCCCCATTTTGGCTCACAAATTTAATACACTAAAATTAATTATTTAATCTAACTAATCATTTGGACAAGTCAAACCATGAATAATAAGACAAATATTGCCCAAGTTCCTAGATTGTACGTGTTCAAAAAAGGACTTTACATGTACATTGACCCATGCTATCCATTGATAAAAAAAGTCCTCTCATCCAATTTCAACCATCCATTCAATCAATAAGAGCTTGATTCTTCACACAAATCCAAAAGAAGAATTTTTGGTCTTTCAAAATAGAATTTTTATCCTTACCATCCATATTTTTCAAGAAGATCCCTTCCATCCAATATATTCATGGAGCTCCTTTAGTGCACCAATTGCAAGGTCCCACTTGGAGCCCTCTCATGAGCAATTTCAACCATCCATTCAATCAATAAGAGCTTGATTCTTCACACAAATCCAAAAAAAGAATTTTTATCCTTACCATCCATATTTTTCAAGAAGATCCCTTCCATCCAATTTATTCATGGAGCTCCTTTAGTGCACCAATTGCAAGGTCCCACTTGGAGCCCTCTCATGACTCCAAACCTCTTACACGATCACATTCATCAATCTCTCCAATCAATCCTAACCCTTGTTTCCAACATCCCTCAACTCTATAAATAACACATCATTTGAGCTATTTTTAAGAACAATTTTAATGCAAGTTTATGCTATCATATTTAGCACCAACGTCCTATCTCCTATAAAAAAATATTGAGGACAACCACACTATTGTGTGTAATAAGAGGTTTTTGAGAGTCTCAATTTAGTCCTTCATCTTGAGTGCACTAGTCTCTTAGGCTCAATTGGAGGTGGTGATTAGACATGGAGTAAAGGTTTGATTTATGTTATTTAAATATTTTATTTATTTTCCTTGCATACTTATTGTCACAATCCTTTTGTTCTAGTACTTTGATTTTTTATATAATTAATAATTCTAATATTTTGAAAAAAATTATAATTAATTTAAAAAATATATTAATTAGATGAAAATAATAATCAGTTTTTAAATGATAAATTAAAATAAACTAAAAATATTGAAACATTATCCTATAATTTAAAAATAAAATAAATTTAATTCAATTCAAAGATAAAAATTTGTATTGGGAGAAAATTAATTGTTTTCTTTGAGCTTTATTCTCATTGGAAAAAATATTAGAAGTAATTATCTTCATATGTTGAAATTATCTTAATCAAAATTAAATTATTATTTTTGCATATTTTATTTCTTAAATAATGTTTTTGAATTATTCTATAAATATTTTAGAAATTAAATATTAAAAAGAAAGGAATAACACAATATTTAATTAATATTTTTATTTTCTATTTATCTTGAAAATTGTTTTAAAGATTTAAAACAAAAATTAATAATAAAGTAATCAAAAGAAAAACACTGGGCATAGAATACAAATAGAGGAGAAAACAAAGAGAAAACCAATGGGAATTTTGTGAGGAGACTATAAGGAATTGTTGAGGAGGAATAAAAAACAAGGAGAAATTCATAAATATACAAGGAATACACTTAAATGGTTCTATCTCATGATAATATTAAGTAACATTTGAAAATGTAACGAAGAATCAACTAATTTTAGTTTGAATTTAAAATCTAATTGTAAAAACTTTTACATATTTTTCAATTAAAATTTTGATAGAAAAAGAAAATTAAATTAAAATATAATTTAAATTTATTTGATGTTTAAAAATAGAACTCAATTTAAAATTTAAAATTTAATCCGATAGTTAAAATTCTATTAATTTTAATATTTTATTTTTGATTAGATTAAATAATTTAAATTTAAATTAACTTAAATTTTATTAGACTAAACAGTTAAATTTTGTTAAACCTAGTTTTAAAAATTAGATTGAATAGTTAAAATTTTATTAGAATTATAGTTTAAGTTTTATTTGAAGTTTCAAATTATTTACAAATAAACATATTAAAATTAAAATTAATAGATTAAAGATTTTGTGCATGTATGTATGTATGTGTACTACCAAGGTCTAAAAAAAATAAAATTTAAAAATAATAACCATAATGTTTTTTATTTAAAGCTTAAAATTTATTTCATAAAATTTGTAATTTTTTTAAAGAATTTTTTAAACATTCAAATAAAACTTTAATTATTTTAATACTTTAATAAATATTTGATTTTTTTAATGAAAATTTGATAAGTTTTAAGATAAAATCTGAGAAATTTAATTTTATGAGAAAAATATACATAAAATAAGGAGAATAATATTTAGAAAAAATTATTAGTACAATGATATTATTTTAGATTACATTTAAATAATCTAGTATCAACTTAATTAGTCGAGTTAATGAAAATAATTTTACAAATCCGTATTAAATCTTAAGGTTTTCTATTCTTATTTTAATTCTGCTTTATTATCTTATAACTAGTAGTCCACCTTGGTGTGCAATGGGTACATTGAAGATGTGTGGAAAGTCATTTAGAGAAAAATTCAGTCTATTTTTTGCATACATTTGCGCATTATACATGAGGTCAATTGGTAGGCCATTTAGAAAATGATGTTTGTGCAACAAAGGTCTCAATGGAGAAGTGATAACTTCAAATCAAATATACATCCACTTGCAAGGATCTGAACACAAGTAAAAAAACTCTAAATCAAGAATATAATTAGGCTCCATTACCAATAGGCTCATGTTATGTTTGCAATAGGGAGAGAAGGAGAGATAGGGATAGAAAGAGGGAGAGATATAGGGGGAAGAGAGAGAGGGGAGATAGAGGTATAGAGGAAGATAGAGATAGAGATAGAGATAGAGATGGAGATGGAAATAGAAATGGAGATGGAGATGGAGAAGGAGAGGGATATTGAGAGAAAGAGATGGAGAGATGAAGAGATAAAGGATAGAGGGATAGATAGAGATGGAAGAGTCAAACTGTCAAACTTTAGTTCCCGAGTTGTCGATAGGTCCTATGCATTTTTGTAGACTAACTCTATTTTTGGTCCGTACAAGACCACAACGTGTCATGGGGACATTTGCGCGCTGCGTTGTCGTCCTCTGGCCACAAGCTAGTTTTTTTGTCTATGAGGCCTAGGAGATAGAGGTAGAGAGAGAGGGGGGGGTAAGGAGATACAGTTAGAGAGGAAGATAGAGATAGAGATAGACATAGAGATGGAGATGGAAATAGAAATGGAGATGGAGAAGGAGAGGGATATTGAGAGAAAGAGATGGAGAGATGAAGAGATAGAGGATAGAGGGATAGATAGAGATGGAAGAGTCAAACTGTCAAACTTTAGTTCCCTAGTTATCGGTAGGTCCTATGCATTTTGGTAGACTAACTCTATTTTTGGTCCGTACAAGACCACAACGTGTCATGGGGACATCTATGCGTTGCGCTGTCGTCCTCTGGCCACAAGCTATTTTTTTTTTGTCTATGAGGCCTACTCATAAGGCTTTTGAAGCTATTTTTCCATAAATAGTCATAAAACATAAAACTCTGTAGAAAACTCCCTTTCACCTGTCTTGGTCACTCGATCTTATTTCCTTGAGGTAGTTGCAAACAATTTGCTCCCTATAGACTCTTTTGTCTTAGAGACTCAGGAGTAGTGAATCTCCTCCTTTACAATATATACATATATACATACATATATATGTATGTATATATACATATATACACATATATATACATATATATGCACACATATATACATATATACATATATACACATATATATACATATATATGCATACGTATATATACACATTTGAAACAACATTTCTTCTACTAAGTCACAATACTATCTTAAAGAGGGGTAAAATGTAGACACTTAAAATAATCTCTCGACAACTCTACCATCACCAATTCACTTCATCACCTCTAAATTGATTAAATACATTCTATTTATTTAATTAAATATCACAATTTGTCTACTAATATTAATTAAACAATTATAATTCATTAACTAATATAACCCTTCTTCTAGCATTGAATAAATTAAGGCAATTTATTCAATTAATAAAATATTTTATAATGTCTAACCTTAAATAAATAAATCTAGTATTTATTTATTTGTCCATACTTCCCATTCTAAATATTAAATAAATAAAGTATATTTATTTAATTTCACTTTCCCCTCACATCATTAGTACACTATAATCAATTATTTAATCTAGCCAATCATTAACACAAGTCGAAGCGTGATTATTCAAGGTAAAACTTACCTAAGTTACTAGATTGCACACGCATCCAAAAGAAGACTTTTCATGTACATTAACATGTGCTTTCTAATTCTTCAAAACGTTATGTCATATTATCTCAAGCATTAATTCATTGAAGATGATCTTGGCCCTTCATGTAAATCTAGTAAAGGAGTTTGGTCTTTTAGAAATGAACTTTTGATCCTTACCATCCACAATGAATTTGCTTCAATCATGAAGCTCCTTATGTGCACCAATTGCAAGGTGCTACTTGGAGGTCTCTTGTGGCTCTAAACCTCTCAAGCAATCCCATTTATCGATCTCTAGAATCAATCCTAGCCCTTGATCCATCATCCCTCAACGTTATAAATAACACATCATATGAGTTATTTTTTATAATACTTTGAATAGAAGGTTATGCTATATTGAGCACCAACATCCTATTTATCTCATAAAAAATCTTGAGCACATCCACATTATTGTGTGCAATAAGAGGCTTTTGAGAGACTCGATTTAATCTTTCATCTTGAGCACACTAGTCTCTCAAGCTCAAGTGGAGGTGGCAATCGGGTATGAAATAAAAATTTGAATTTTGGTACTTAAGCATTTAATTTGTGTTCCTTGTATGCTTGCCCATAGAATCAATTACTATAGATTATTTGAGTCCATTCATCATACACATGATAAAAAATATGTTTTATTTGAAATTATTACTTTTGCATGTTGTAATTACTTTCTCTCATTTAGGTATGTGGAGTTAATCATTGATGTAGGCAATTACAAGTACTTTACTTCACTTAAATAGCTTCATGAACACATGGTTATCTTAGAGGTTGCGATGTAAGAGTGGATGTATTCATAATTAAAGGAAAATTATAGCTTTACCTAAAACTAATATAATAGGATACATGCCTAGTCATACTTTTAGTTGTCCTTGACTTATAATGTTGACACTTGTGTTAAGAGAAAGAATTAATGACTAAAGTTTCTAAAATGTTGGTAGGGATCTAAAGAGTTGAAGTGAGCATGGGCTCCAAAAAATCTAGAATGACATGATCTTTCAATGTTGCAGTAGAGTGCAACTCTAGACTAAGAGAACATGACATGGTCTCTAAAGTGGTGACATTGAAAGCAAACATCCAAGTGGCTGATGTGAATGTAGGCTCTAGGATTAAACAAAATTCCATTTGCCCATTTAAATGTGGAGCTATCCTTAACAAGTTATTTCCTTTGTTTAAATATAAAATTTCTTAGAAATTTCCTTGTGACAAGGTAATTGGCTATATCTACAAACCATGGTGTGTAAGTAGAGAATACAAATTATTTTTCATCTAGAAATTCATCTTGTATAAGTTCAGCATTGCCTAAAACATGCAATCTGGACATGAATTAAACATATACATTAGGTTTGATTAGTTTATCCATCACTATTCCATTGAAATCTCGTAAATTAATAATCATCTAATAATTATATTTCTTACTATTGGTTTGTACATTATGTGTTAAGTGTTGGGTGATTAATATATATGATCACCTTGTATCTAAAGATGTAATTGAAGAATTTATTGATCATGTATACAAAATTAAGAAATTATTTCTAAGTGGTCATATAGATTCTTTTTGTTGGAGTTAAGTTTTTGCAAACAAAGTAGTTTGCATACATCTCAACCCCCTTCTTTCTAACTTAAGACTACTATGAATTTATTAGAAGCATCAATTTGAATGTAAAAGGGAAGCTTCCAATTTAGATCCATCAAAGTTGGGTTAGAGGTCAATTTATCCTTCTATTTTCCTCAAGACTATTAACATTTATTTGGCCATAAAAACTCATTGTCTTTTACTAGTAAGGAAAACATGGGTGTTGCTAGTTTTTAATGAAGTGTTTGTAATACCTTGTAAGTCCTAAGAAACTCTTGATATTTGTTTGATTTTTAGGGGGTGGTAGTTATAAAATGACTAGTTTTGGGGGGTTTAGATTTATCCCATCAAATGAAATGATCTTTCCCAAGATGATGTCTTGGTCAATCATCATCAAGCAATTTTCATGGTTTAAGGATATTTGATATTTCTCACAACAAGAAAGGACTTTGTTTATATTTTGGAGCACCTCCTAAAAGGATTCCCCATAGATAGTAAACTCACATACATACATACATGCATACATACATACATACATACATATACCTCCATACATTTGTTGCCAAGTTTAGTAAATATAGTAAATATAGCAAACATTGCCTGTTGAAAGGTGGTAAGTACACTACAAAGTCTAAATGAAAAGATATGGTAGGAAAATGTCTCCAATGAGTAGGTGAAAGTGTTATTGTCCTAATCTTTAGGAGCTACATATATTTGATTCTATTCACTAAACCTTTCCAACAAGGAAAAATATTTTTTCTAGTGAGGTTGTTCAAATCTTGGTCGATAAATGGAAAAGGGAGGTAATCCCCCGAAGAAGCTTTGTTTAATTATCTATAATTTACACAAATTCACCACTTACCATTTTTCTTTGAGATAAATACTAGTGGAAAAACCTATTGATTGTGTGAAATTGGGTATATGAATCCTACCTCTAAGAGCTTCTCAATCTCAATCTTAACTTTGTCTCTAAGTTTTGGGTTCAATCTTCTCTAGGGTTGTCTTATAGATCTTAATTTTTTTGTATAGATGTGGTGAGTGTTGTTGGAGTGTTTCATAGCAAAGATGTAAAAAATAATTCTATGAAATGTCATTGGAGTGTTTTATAGATTGAACAAAATTATTGTATTGTAAGCATATACAACATACTCCATTGTAATAGTGGGTCTTGAGTTTGTCTGATTTTGCTATACTTATCAAATTGTACCCTAAGAACTTGTTCATGAAGGAATGGATCTCATGGCCTACTAGTTCTTCAAGAATGGAGTTTGTAAATGGAATTGAGAATGGATCTATAATTGTCACTACATTAAGACTTTAGAAATCCACACATATTCTAATTTGCTCTAATTCCTTCTTTAGTGAAATAATAATTAGTGATACCTAAACACTTTTCTCTACTTTGAAGATAATTCCCGCTTCTAGCATTTTGTTGATTCCCTCTTGTACTTTGGATGCATAATTTTGGTTCATTTTATATGGTCCTTTTCTCATCAATTATCTTCCAAGTATCAAAGGGATTCTATGGGCACATAACTCTAATGACACTAATTTTAGATATTTGTATGTCTGTGTAAAGACATCCTTGTATTCCAAGAAAATTTTGAACATTGCTTGTTTTAATACAAGATTCCAATTGTCTCCAACCATTATCACTTTTGCATTGCTTTCTTCGCTCAAGTTTAGTTTTATGGATGTCAATTTTTGACACTTCATATCCGTGTCTCTTTCAAATTTTGTAAGAAAATGTATCATTCAATTTTTCATTCCCTACTTTGTATTCCATTTATATTCAAGCGAGAATGTGTTAGTCAATGGTGTTAATTGCTCACCTTGTACCTTCTCCACATCTTGTGCCTTCTCCATGACTTGGATTAGATTGCATTCAAGCTATCATAGTTTGTGATCTTTCATCTTGTAATGAAACAATCCATTGAAGGAGTCTTTTTCATCTTCCAAGCAAGGTTGGAAGTCTAGAATTTCCTCAATATTCAAATCCACAAGACCTCGTTCTTCCTCAACCCATGTTTCTCCTAGATTTGAGTCTAAATTTGATGAGGTTACTTCCTCACTCACCTCTCGGTTTCTTAAATTGATTACATACTTCCTTCCCCCCCCCCTATTTTTAATAGACAAGGGATTCGTCTTCCAATTATGATAAGCTTTGGCTGCTATTAGCCATCCTCAACTCAATAATGCACCATAGGATTTTTTATGCAAATAATTGACAACAAAGTTTAATAAAAATGGTTGGGTTCTGATTAGTTCCTTTTGGCTCGTTAGAACCCCTAATACCTTTATTGCCTATTGATCTTTGCCTAACAATTAGAAGGTTGGTGGCTAGATGGTTGGTATTCTTAGACTCTTATAGGTGTCTTCAAGTAGTATGTTTACTCTAAATCCTTCATTGATGATTACATGTATGAGATTATTGCCAAAATTCTCTATATGCCTTGCTACAAGTTTCTTCGCCAAGTTCACCATTAGTAGCATAGGACCTATTACTTGGTCACCATATATTAGAGGCTCTATTATTATATATGCATTCTTCTCTTATGATTGCAATCCTCAATTCTAGAATTATTTGTAATAGATTGGTCATCTTGACTAATATGGTAGTTTTTCGTACCTATCTTGCAATATTTGTGTCTAATCCCAACCTCATGAAGTACTTGTCTACTCATTGGAGCACCGTCATTCCCTTGACATAACTTGTTCTACTTTTACTCTAACTTCACAAAGTCTCTATTTTTCCATATGATGATGTAGGTATATTGCCTTCTTCATTTGAGCTTGGGTAATGACCAACACTTCATAATTTTTCCCTACATCAATCGTGTTGATGTTGTCTTTTTTTCTTCAAGCAATCAATGTCCTCATGATCCCTTGGTCCACAACATTTACACAACAATCCTCTTTTGTGGGTGTTAGTTTGACATTCTCTGGTAAAATGCCCCCATTCATTAAATGGTTAACACTATAGGCATCTCTAAGAGTCATACTGTATTCAACTCCTACTCCCACCACCATTATTATTAAATCTATTATTGTTACTTTGTTGTACCCAAAACAAAAAAATTGCTTCATTAAGGCATTTTGATTAAAATGGTCTAAATCTTGTAAAATTATCGTCAAAAGTTAGTTTTAGGTCAAACCAAGCATGGGCTTTTTGTGGGTTTAATGTCTAGAATATACTAGAATTTTTTGAAAATTAGGGTTTTTGGGTCCCTATTTTTAGGAAAAACCCTAAAAAGCTTGCCAGAATTGGCTGAAATTAATTTTGATTGGCTTATTTCACGCCACGATCACATTGGTGAAGATAGAACCAAGAAAAAGTCAGCTTAAGTCTGGTGGGTTGTTTTCACTTTTTTTCAGGAGAAAATTAGGACCTCTGAGGTTGTCAATGGTAGCTGGCTAGTACCGGGTGTCGAAATCTAAGCCTCAAACACATTACAGAAGATTTTGTGGCGAAAGATTCTCAAAAAGATGCTTTGCGACGGAGGGGATTTTCAAATGGTGAAACATGAAAAATATTCTAAGTCTGGAAACACTTCGCCTTCTTACGTGGGAGATACTTGTGCAATCAACATGCACGTCAACTTTGCAGTGTTCGTATGCGTAAAAATGGTAAAATACAGTCACGTACTTGCATCAACGGTAGTAGTGCTTCAATGCAGTCAACTCAGCAAGCGACACAGTGTTCACAAAGCACAAAAGAGGTGAAATCATCCAAAATTCACCAACTCTGGAGACATTTTCACCCCTGCAGGCCAGGGGCACCCTTGAAATTGAAGGTCCAAATGTAGTTAATAAAGGTTGCAAGACTATTCATCTTCTTCGAAATTCAACTAGCTTTCCAGTGAACCATCAAGCGAATCCATTAGATTTGCGAAACTCCAACAAACGACGACAAAAGAAAAAGATGCAAAAGATAAACACATCAAAGACAACAGTCAGATTACAAAATTTGCACCCTTGTAGCCCAATGGCACCTAAGAATAAAGTTTGTCAGATGTCATAATTTGCAATAACCGTCTTTGGGTGATCTCTTCAGACTCAACCTAGCTCCGCGATGAATTTTTTTGCTAGTGCATAAGACATATTGAACAACAATAGTTGTCGATCTAGTAAGCACGTAACCAGAGAGAAAATAAAAGTTAAAATGTCAAAAAGTAGCTCTGTAGGCCAGGGGTGCCTAGCCTTTTGGTCAACTAGATGAGATTTTCAGTAGTTGTTGTCTTCACGAGATCTATTCAGAATCAGTCTAGCTATGCAGTGAATTCATCCATCAACTCTTGGGATTTGTCAAACACCTGTGACGAAGGTTCAAGCGCAAAACGCTTGAGGCGAAAAGCAAGTGGAAATTTGGCTGTGTTGAAAAATGTACCTTTCTTGAGAAAGGTGCCCTTCTACTAGAGGCCTCACACATCGTCTTCTGGCCTTGTGACTCCCAGGAACATCTTTTCCAAGTTGTTCAATCTTCGTGATGAGATCGTTAGCACGTGCATCAGAGCAATCCAACTCTCGATAGCAAAGGTCAAAGTGGGGCTTTCCATTGAAAGTTACAAGTGCAAAATCAATCTCCAAAAACTTAATTGCGCCCCTATAGGCCAAGGGCACCCTTGCATTTGAGGTTCTTAAATCAAATTTCATAGCTTGCACATGCAATCATCCTTCCTAGAATTCTTTCAACTTCGTGATGCACTCAGCATCCAGTCGACGAGAGTTGGTAGTAATGGACAGTTGCAGATCGAAGCACGAAGAGTCAAAATCCAAAAATGGTTGTTTGGTGAAACATGCACCCTTTTGGAAAAAGGCACCCTAGAATTCAAGGCACCAGATGAAGTTTTTAGCATTCACAACTCCCAAAAAAATTTCATCAGACTTGATCCAGCTACACGATGAATTTGTTAGCTCGACTTTAGGATCAACCAGGCATCCAGAATTCAAGGTCAAACAGAGGTTTCCGTGGCATTTGCAAAAGCTAAAAAATAGGAAATTGCAAAAAAGTTTCCAAGTTTGAGAATAATGGTGCCTAAAATCAAAAATTGACTTTTGAAACTAAAGTGCCTTGGGTGCCCTATAATGGAGGAATTTTTGAACTAAATTAAAATAATAATTAAACTTCAGTTTCACCTCCATTATTTTTGCATGTGATGTGTTTCTCTTTGCATGTTGAAGTGGTGCCTACTTGAAGGTTCAGTCTCCATTTTTATTAATTGAATAAGGTCCTATCAGAATGTTGTGTCCAAAATTAGTGTTTTTACATACTTGTGACGCCTTAACTCATGAAAATTCTTTAAATATGCACTTGGGTGTCCATTTCATTCATCACAGGTTGAAGGCAAACACATTTTTCCTCGTGCAAGCAAGATCTGAAGGCGCTACAAGTGATATTTTTCAGTGTTCTTCGCGGTTACAAGTCCAAATTGCTTAGCAGGATAGTTTTGCATGCTTCATTTTTCCAGCAGATTCTTGGCAGATTCCATCAGATTGAGACAAGGAGACGATTTTCTTGAAGATTGACAAATGTAGAATATAACTTTTATCTTCTCTCTCTCACATTTCTTCTATCCTTGACTTAGATTTTCTCTCGCATGTCCAAGGAAACGACAATTTTTTGTAGGTCTGATCATCCAGGTTTGTTCAACACGACATTCTCTACAAAATCCATGTGCTAGAATTTTTTAGGAAAAATTGTCTCGTAGTTTCATTTTTTAAAGTTTGCTTTTTTTTTTTCCGAAGATTCCTTTGCATGGTAGTGAAAAGTCAACATTTTGAAAAACGAGGAATTTGGGTTTGATCAGCACATTGGCGGCTACAAAACCCATATGTTATAATTTTTCACGAGAAAAGCTTCTGAAACCTTGGTACCCCTACTACTTCTATTTTGAAAAGTCTTTGCATGTCAAGCGAAGAAGCATCTTTTCGAATTTATGTTGTGAGTTTGCTTAGAATCATTTTCTCTATAAAACCCACTTCTCGATTTTTTTTGTAAAAATTGCCCCTTGACAAGCTACTTTAAGCCTCATAAGGAGCTATTTTTAGCTTTTCGATTTTTTTGGTCAAAACATATATGTGTTTACAGTCAATAGGCTAGTTTTTCAGAATGCAGTTCACTCAAACTAAATTAAAGACCAAATCCGTCTTAATTCATGATTCCATCAAAATGACTGACACAAATTTACATCAAGTAGATTCGGAGTTTGACTTGAACGCTTAAAAAATAGACCAAATCACAGTTCAGAACATCGAAGAATCCGGGTTGCTAGAAGCAACTTCACTTCCCATCACAACACAAAGTATAAAGTTTGTAGTGGCTTGTGTAAAGCATTACAACTCTACTACACGAGAAATTCAATCAATGGATGGGCAAATGATATGCAGTCTCAAGCCCAAGGACTTCAAGAAGTGCTTCAATATTCCTTTGAATCCGAATAATTTGGTCATTTCCATGGTGGAGTGCAAGAAGGCATTGAATGCTGACAAGGAAAAATGTAAAAAAAGAATGGCAGAGAGATGACTCAAACAAAAAAGGACTACTTTGCCAAAGAATGTTGGTCGTGGAGAGTTCAGAGATGAATACGTGGTTATGATCACCCTTCTCAACTGTGTCACCGGTTAGCTAGATGCTAATAAGTTTCAACCTTGGATGTATTACGCCATGGCTCAAATTATCAACATAAAATAACATTATGACTGGGCTTCCTTGATCAACGACATTCTCCACAAATAGATGACCAACTTCTTGGTTGCTCACAAATTCCATGTGTTCATACCTCATGTATTTGATAGCCTTCCAAGGCCGGTTTAGAGGGTTGAATACTCTGGGTATTTTAAGTGTACAAAGGGTTCATCAGTACTATGCACAACTTGAATTCACACAGTTTGAGCAACACTTCAAGCGAGTACATGAAGCATTCCTATTGTGCACCGTGAGGAATATGCATCGTGAGTTACATGTGGGTAGGTGCAAGCAATTGGGTCCACAAAATGTTAAAAATAAGGAAGTGTTTTTTTTTTAATTTTCTGAATTTTTCACAATTGCACTAAGATTTGAAGCACTTACACATTGAATTTTTAAAAAGTTCATGAATATGAAATTTAGTATTTTGAGTCTAATTTTCAAATATGTAATTTATTCTAATACCCAAATGATATAAAATATTTTTTAATATGCATGTATAAAAACCAATTTTTAAAAGTCACTTTTTTAGGACCATATAATGCACATGTACGGATACCATAACTTGACATAAATAAAATTATCTTTTTAATTACTTTTGGGGATAGATGTATATTATAATGAAAATTGATGAGGATATTTTTTTATTATTTTTTTCATAATAATTTTTTATTGGCCATAATTTCTGGTTTTTAAAACCCTTGTGTACGGACACCATAACTTGACCTAACCTTATCATTTTTTAATTATGTAAAAAATTGTTTATAGATTCATGCCATATAATTTTTTTAACAAGAAAATTAACAAATTAAATGTTATTAAAAAAATATGAAAACTTGACATTTCGAGTTTATGGACCCGTTTCCTCATAAATTAATTGAAAAATAGAAAAAACAATCAATTGATAAAAAAAATTACATATTTGAAAAGTAGACATTGTCATATATAATGGGTTTTAATCTCATAATTTCTTTTAAACAAAAAACCTCATTAGCTATATTGTCAAAGTTAGTTTTTTCTCTCAAAATTGTCATGACCTTGTACTTGTAGGTCTAAGCCTTTAGTGTTGGGTTAAAATGAATTTTTTGAGCCTAAATCCAAATGAAAAACATGTCTTGTGAGTTTCAGACCTTTTAGAACAAGTACCCACTTCAAAATGGGTACATATTTTAAAAAATGGATGGGTATTTCTTTTAAAGCTGAAAAAATGACACTTCCCTTGAATGTGGACTCAACTTCTTGAACTTACCCATGTGCGTATTTCAATAGAAGCCAAATCGACAATGGTAAAATGGGCAGATTGCTTCATCGAGTTCCCTAATTTTACTTACATCCTCATGTATGGATACTCAAGTCATCATGCCATGTTACCCCATTATCCCTCAGATAAAGTGGTGTTCATGGAGTTTCTACGGTAGTTGTACGAGGTCCATTCTTATCTACGCAAGAAACAAAAGTTGGCTGCCACTTTTCCATTACAGACGGGGATTTATAGGTGCAAGCCAACAATTGACACCAAGGCTATGAGCCATGAGATGATGAGGTTTAACCTTAAGTATCTCATTGAGAGACACTCATATGACCCTTAGGGTCACTTTTTCAGCATGCCTTGGTGAGCGTTCTTCACACAAGCCTTCTATGGAAGACTATTGATTCAATTGTGAAGACGAATTCGAGGTGTGAAGATGCAGCTATAGAAAGTTCACCCTTTCACAGATTGTTGATTTCATGTCAGAGGATGTGGAAGGGTTACGTGATGGTGATGGGGATGTCACACTTGCTCAATTCTTCTAGGATCAAGTTGACACGTAGCCGCTTCCAACCGTTGATTGGTATGCCAAAGAATGCACATCTATAAAGGAAAGAACAAGCAAAGTTGTTAGAAATAACATACTTGGATAGCAAGAGGATGAGGAAGGAAGTCATGCCAAACACAGAGCCATCATTGGTGGTCACTTCACTACCTTCCATGTTGAAATCAAAGCCTAGACAAAAGACATGGAGTAATCCTCCTAAAGGGAGTAGGATGTTAGGAAATACAAAGGGAAAAGCACCAGTTGTTGATTTGGACCAGCAAGAGCATCATATGGAGGTAGCCACAAATACAATTGAGGACATGCCAGAAACAGAGGTAGAAACTTCCATGCTGTCACCAACACCACAACAGTCTCTGATTCACATCAATTTAGACTCGCCACCACGTAGCAGTGCTTCAACGCATTCTCACTCATCAGGAGTTCCCAAGGTTAGCACCGATCCTTCCAATGAGATTAGTTGAGAATCGTCTTGGCTTGAGAATATCCTAGGTAGAAAGAGGAGGCATCCATCTTATTAGCTGGACTTTTCTGATTTTGATCATGTCTATCAAGACACGCCAGATAAAAATTGCAAGAAGCAGGTTCATGTGGAAATGTATGCTGACAAAGAGATTGCAATTGAGACTGCTGCACCACCAAAGGATAAAAGGTTGAATGAGGTAGAAGTTGAAGACTTCACCTTGATAAAGTTTAACCTTGGCCAAAGCACATGCCAAGCAGAGGTGGATTTCCTTGAAGTTGCAACGAAAAGCATAAAGGAGAGAGTAATAAAGGATGGTGAAGATAAAGCGGACCTCAAGGCTAAGAACTAGCAGCTTCGCTAGTATATCTCCAACCTTATGCACAACACTGAAAATGTCACCGCCATGCTCCTGCAGATGTTATAGTTGCTAGTAGAACAAAATAAGCTAAGTTGGTTGTATATGGGAAGCGCCTGAAAGATTGGGAAAAAGAGTTCGTCACAAGGGGTTGTTTCATACTTTCAGAATTGTACCAATTGAGGTACAATGCCCACGAACTTCACTTACAAATTTAGGATTCGAAGCAAGACTTAGCGGTGGACAAACCACATAATGAGATCATGATCTCTCACCTGAGGACAACATATGACTCGGTCACTGAAGAAGAGGATAAGGAAGCAATCTTTACTTGGAGAGAACAATTAATCTTCAAGGTAAAAGTACATGAAACAATTTTTGCAGAATTGATCGAGAGCAGAGAAAAGGTGGTAAGTGCTATCAAGTTCATAAGAACTTTCATATCACAAGTCCCTTGCCAGTATCAGAGTGAGGATGGTGAATACATCAAGCTCGTTGACGTACAGTCACAATTTGAGACTCATTCATGGTATTTTCAGTGGTGATTCAGTTGGCTATAAGTTGGATCAACTTACAATCTTGCTAGGATTATTTGATGAGGCGACCAAGAGTGGAAGAGAACTACAGAGTCAGATCACAAACAGTGAAGAGATGCTGAGGAGACACCAAGTACTTCAAAGGAGTATCAGTGCTCCAGATGGTGATGCTATCAACAACCTTGTGGAGGGGTTAATTGATCGAGATCACGACCATTGAACTATAGATCAGGACGTCCCACCTCTTCAGGATATACATTATACACAGTAGTTAACTTGATGCTTTTTTCCAAGTTAACTCACTATCCCACATATCATGGCATGTCTATTTTGGAGTCACCTATGTACATATGGAGTTCTCATTTAGTTAGATTTCAATTAACTGATGTTGGTTATTAGTTGACTCTCATATCAATAAGGACTTTTGTGTTGCATAGTCCAATTAGTTTAATTTAGAATTAGTTAACTGAGGTAGTTTTTCCAGTTAATTGTTAAGTTGCATACATTTAGACTTACGAAAAAATCTTGCATAATTGATGTTAACTCAAGGAGATTTGTATTTTAACTTTTGTTGTGATAACAAATTGATGTGCCCACCTTGCCGTGCAATATTGCTATTCTGTATTGGTTCACTTAGTTAAATATAAAGTTGGTTTGATCGTTTATTGTATGTGTGTATCATTATGCAATTTGTTGTCCCATATTTATTCTTGTTGTTTTAATAATATTTCTTTCATATCTACATCTCAGATAGAGTATTTCACCTCCTTGGGAATTTAGACATAAATATTATCGTTTGATGTCGTTTCTAGTAATCTTGTTTTCAGCTTACACCTCAGATAGAGTATCTTACCTCCTTGGGAATCCTGAGATGAAGCTTACTATGCAAATGTTTGTTTCTAGTAATCTACTTTCAACCTACACCTCAGATAGAGTATTTTACCTCCTTGGGAATCCTGAGAACTAGTTTACCATTTGATGTTGTTTTCAATAACCTTTATTTCAGCCTACACCTTGGATATGGTATCTTACCTCATTGGGAATCTTGAGATAAAGTTTATCGTATACCATTCTGAATTGCTCCTAATTCCTCTTGCTCTATTTTTCTAAAAGAGATAGGATAGTTTTAGCATTAGCCTAGTTGTAGTTAAGATCTGCGGAAACCGAAGAAAACCTCAGCTGCAATGTTCTTGGTTTTATAACCTTGTGCCTCTACTAGCTGAGTCAAAAAAATAGGAATTTAGAATACTTTTTACGCATATCAACAAAAGAGGAAGCTTCCCCTCCTAATTTGAAGAGTAATTAATACTATGCATAACTTCTTGTTGCCAATATGCACTCTAGAGGTGCGAATTGTAATGCCAACAATTTTTTGGCACCCATCGTGGGGCATGAGGCAAGAAAACTTCAAGAAAAGCTTAGCCCTTTTATGTCACAGGAATGACCATTTGGCGTCCTACTGCTCCAATTCAACAACCAGGACTTACTCCGACCATCATACAACCAAATTTTGTACTGATTCAAGGGGAGCAATCGGAAATCATCAGTAGCTTGGGAAGTTTCATCTTTGACAATAATACATCATCTACTCAGTGGAGAAATGCAACTACTACTCTGGATGAGGAAGAAGAAAGGGTTGATCTTGCAACCAGAAGGCCAATTTTACTACCTCCCACATGGCAATAATCCATCCTGGCTTACCAAGTATACACAAGGAGGAGAAATAATCCTCTCTTTCAAGAAGAAGAGCCAATCTTCCAAGAGGTTCTCAAACATTTCCAAGAAGAACCACAAGAAGAATCTCCAGCTCATGCAATGGGCGAAAAATAACAACAATGTCAATGGCCAAAATGGGAGAAATCCCAAGCGTCTAGCCCTAGTACCTTGGGGAGACAACATCGGCTCGTTGGGTTTGTGAGGACACCATGAACTACACAAAGGCTCGCGAAAGCATTTCTCGAGATTTCACGACGACGAGGCTCATCACCCCGATGAGCACATCTCAACATTCACAACAGCTTGTTCCATTTTGCATGTTTCACACGAATACATCGTCGTTCGTCTCTTTGTTGAGACTCTTGAGGCAAACGTTGCAACTTGGTTCAATCATCTAGAACTAGGTATTATCACAAGCTAGGCAGTCATGAGCGAAAGATTCTTGGTGAGATTCAAGCCCGCTGAAGAAAATCATTAATTATTTGCGCAACTCTCAAACTCAAAGATGGAGTCACATGAACCGATGAGAGAGTTCGTGGAAAGGTTCAACCACCTCGTCACACGCCTCTCCCATACACTTAATGCATCATATAAGATTTTGATGAGTAGCTTCATCAATGCTCTCCCATCAGAAATAACCATTTTTCTTGAAATCATGCCATGAAGTGGATTTACAACTTACACAAGAAGAAGCTATTAAGCTTGAAGACAATATGATCATGACAGGGAAGATGAAGAATGACACAATCATACCACTTGTTCAAATGTCTGCAGATCCACTGCTACAGAAGGTAGCCAACGAGGTGACTATCCTCAAAAGACAGTCACCCACTCAAGGGCAACAAACGTTGCCCACACCACCACCATATCAACCTTAGCAGCCATACGAACCGAGGAGGAATAACTTCCAGCCCTTCAACAACTACAAACCAAGGTTTCCAATAGCGCAACCAAGACAACTTGTTAATGTTGAGAAGTCCACAACTTTTTGTTATTTCCATGATATTGATGCACACGCCAAATCCATATGTCCGGAGAATTTAAGGATGAACCAGATCATGGGATACACTAAGGCTGCTCTAAGTACAAGTTTCATACCTTCACCAAGTGCAAATGTTGTCTCACCACAAATGGACAACTTTGATGGCGACTTCGCAACGAGATACTTCGACAGAGAACCTGTTAATGAAGAAGAAGAATAACGTCAAAACTCTCTTGTGGTAAATCATGAAAACATTTCATCGCTTGTGTTCACACGTGCAAAAAACTTCAAAGCACAAAAAGAAGAGGAAAATCGAAAATCAAATGAAAAGGGAAAAGAAGTGCCTTCCACTTCTAATCCCAAGTCTTCACAAGAGAACATCATGTCGGTTGCTCAAGATTCGTCTTCAACAAAATTTGACATTGTGTCTTCCATGATGAAGACGAAGGTACAAATTTCACAACTGGAGTATCTTTAAGATCATCCAGAGCAATTGGATCGAATCCTCAAGATTGTAAAGAAGAAGGCTGCAATCCAACCTACACTACTCTAGTCGTCTGTACCAATGGAAGACAAACTAAAACCGTTCTATATATCTTTGTATATAGGAGGTTTTAAACTCAACAACTGTATCATTGACTTAGGAGCTTCAGACAACGTCAAGCCCTTACAAATCGTGAACGTGTTGGGACTCTCATGCACCAAGACTCACGACAAGTATTACTCACTTGAGTCGAAGCCGGTGTCATTGGTCGGTCAACCAAAGGATGCTCAAGTAAGATTGGAGTCTTGTCCAGAAACGAAGATTATGATGACCATCTTGGTAGCTGATATTCCAACTAGTTATGGGATGTTACTCAGTAGAAGCTTCTGTAAAAACCTTATAGGCGAAATTGAGTTGGATTGGTCAACCAATCCCGTTGAAAAAAGGTAGTTTCAAGCTAGAACTTGAGGCCAAGTCGCAATTCATGGTGGTAAAATCCTAGGACCCTCAGACACAAGTTTTATATCAAGACATGGGTTCGGGCACATATGCTATGATGTTTGAAGTAATGAAAGAAAGTCAAAAGTTTGCACTCTCCACAAAAACATCAAATGAAGACTGAAAAGTGTGAATGATGCAATTTGACGGAAGTTACTCAACATCAGGTTTGGGAGCAGGAGTTGTCATCACTTCTCGTGAAGGACGACTGTATCCTTTTGTATACCGGTTGCAATTTGAATGCAACAACAATAGAACAGAATATGAGGCGCTTCTATTAGGTCTCAAAAATGCAAAAGATATGGGGATCAAACTACTTAGAGTCGAAGGAGATGCTGAGCTGAACGTCAAGTAGATCAGAGATCAGTTCCAAGTTAGAAAAGATCGCCTTCTATCCTACAGACAGAGGGTGTGGAATGCCATTAACTGGTTTGACACATTCGACATCAAATATATTCCACGCACAAACAATAGCAAAGTCGATGCCCTCGTGGAATCAGCTACTTTATTCATGCCACATTTTCACTTTCATTAGAATACCTTTGCTATCGAGTTGATTTATAGGCCAGTTGTTCCAGATAATTTTGACAACTAGTAGGTCTTCGACGATGATGATGGCATTGAAGTGTTTCTCGTCATGGCAGACAATTACAAAGAGTTATACTTTGAAGGTAGTTCTCCTCCTTTTAAAGAATCACTCACAAAAGACTCTGAAGTTACACACTCTGGGATCATTCAATTCAGAGGAAGTCAAATTCCCAAGGGTTTTGTTTCTTTAGAGAACATTTTTGACAAGCATGACATATATATTCAAGATCAAAAGAATTCAGGTGATAATACTTTTGTTGAGCATTATCAAGTGAACATTGGCACTGAAGACAAGCCTCAACTTGTTCATTTAGGCAAGTGTTGTACTCCAAAAGAAAGTGAGAAGTTTATCTCTCTTTTCAAACAATACAAGGATGTTTTTGCCTGGTCTTACGAAGACTTGAAAGTCTTCACATTCGTTGAATTGTCTCATACAATTCCTCTGAAGTTTGATGTCAAGCCTTTTAGGCAAAAGAAAATACATTACAATACGCGGATCCAAGACACTATCAACGCAAAGATTCAGAAAATGGTGGACTCTAAGATCATTTTTTCAATACACCATTCCACTTGGGCATCAAACATAGTTCTTGTACACAAAAAGAACGGTGAAATCAGAATTTGCGTAGATTTCAAGAATTTGAATCAATTGTCCTTGAAGGACAACTATCCCTTATCAGTCATGGAGCATGCTTTGCAAATAGTCACCGGTTCGGAGATGCTATCACTTCTTAATGGTTTTTTCGGATAGAATCAGATTGCAGTGGCAGAGGAGGGTTAAATCAAAACAAGTTTCACCACCCCATGGGGTACGTTTGCTTATGAGAGGATGCCTTTCGACCTCATCAACGTCAGTGTGACTTTTTCAAAGAACCATGGATTTGGCTTTTGGGGAAC
Source organism: Sequoiadendron giganteum (assembly GCA_007115665.2). Classification (NCBI taxonomy): domain Eukaryota; kingdom Viridiplantae; phylum Streptophyta; class Pinopsida; order Cupressales; family Cupressaceae; genus Sequoiadendron; species Sequoiadendron giganteum. The sequence goes on along the minus strand of CM021103.1, from coordinate 632,779,478 downwards.
TTAAGAATAAAATAATAGCCATCTACCTTGACGACCTTACCGTTTTTTCCAACAAGCGGCAAGATCACTTTTCACATCTCATGAAGTGTTTGAAAGATGCAGGTACCACAAGATCTTATTGAATCCTAACAAGTATATCTTTGTAGTGACGAAGGGCAAGTTACTTAGCCACATCGTCTCCAAGGAGGGAACTAGGATTGACCCGAATTGAGTGGATTCAATCAATAACTTGTCTCTTCCAACAAATTAAACACAAGTGAATTCCTTTTTTGGTAAAGTCAACTTTATCAGAAGGTTTGTACCTAATTTCTCTGAGTTGACAAAGGATATTTCAGCTATGATGAAAAAGACGTCCTCTTTCATATGGAAAGAAGAAGGTAAACAAGTTTTCACCAAAATAAAAAGAAGCCATTGCTAACGCACCAGTGTTGGTCCGTCCTGACTTTGAGAAGGATTTCATCCTTTATTGTTATGCATCGGAGCACACTCTATTTGCCATACTGACACAAAAGTTAAATGAAGAAGGAGAATCTCTGATAGCTTTCAAGAGCAACAACTTTAAGGATAGTGAAACATGCTATTCTCAAATTGAGAAGAATGTGTATGCTGTCATTAGGGCTGTCAAAACTTCAAATTCTATATCTTGAATTCCCACACAATAGTGTGTCACCGATCCAACAGTTAAAAGTGTGCTAAGTCAATAGGAGATGGGCACGAAAAAGAGGAAACCAAATTGCTGAAGTTCAAGAATATGATCTGGAGATCAAGCCGACCAAGCTCGTTCGCGGACAAGGTCTTTGTCAGTTGTTGGCAAAAGATGGAGATCAAAAGTACCAAAGCAATGACGGAGAACCTGAACCTGAAATTGAAGAGGACCTTCCTATGGTCCTACTAGTTGATTTTACGGAGGAATGGTACACAACACTATGGTATTATTCAACTTATGGAGAATGTCCATGTCACATGGACAAATAGTAGAAGAGAACTTTTTACCTAAAAGCAAAAATTTTTGTGCTTATAAATAAAGTTTTGTACAAGTGTGGCCTTGACAAATCATTTCTATTATGTGTCTGTAAGGACCAACAACAAAGATTGTTGGAGGCACTTCATAGTGAAGCATGCGGTGGCCACTTCTCATTAAGAGTCACGACATTCAAGATCCTACGAGCACGGTTCTATTGGCCAACTATGTTCCACGATGCATACAAATGGGTGTACAGATGTTCGATTAGTCAACAATTTGCTAGCAAAGTCAAATTGGCAACCATTCCACTTAGATCAGTAATCATTAATGCTCCATTTCACCAATAGGGTATGGATTTTGTAGGTCCCATCAACCCATGTTCCAGCAAGGGGCATGTTTATGTCCTTACAACAACATATTATTTCACAAAATGAGTTGAGGCCATTCCTACCAAGCGAGCCACCTCAGAAGACGTTTGCGACTTTTTGAAAGAAAATATTATCTCACACTTTGAGGTACCTCGCAAGATTGTGACTAACAACACAACTTGTTTCTTGTTAGAGGAACTCACATTATCACATGCGTCAAATTATTACCCTCAAGGTAATGGACAAGCCGAATCTTCAAACAAGAATATAGTCACAATTGTGCACAAGTTAGTTGACTCAAATCAGCGAGCTTGGCACAAGAAGTTATATGATGCTCTTTGGGCTGATAGAATTACTCCCAAAAGAGAAATCGACACTTCACCTTTTACTCTTTTGTATGGTACAAAAGCAATGCTACCCATCACACTAGAGTTGTTTGCTTTGCAACTGGCATCCACAATGGAGGATGGAGAGTTCAAAGATCTAATTGAGAAGCGGGTTTTGTACCTAATGAAGTTACAAGAAGAAAGGGTGGAGGTCGTCGACAAAATCACTCAACACCAAGAGCGAGTAAAGATCTATGATAAGAAAGCTCATCAGCGAGATTTTGAGGTCGGAGATCAGGTCCTGTTATGGGACAAAAGACACAAGCCCAAAGGAATGCACATAAAATTTGATTCCTTGTGGCTAGGGCCTTTTCAAATCCATGAGTCTACTGGAGAGAACACATACATTCTTTCACATTCAAATGGAAGGCTCCTCCTGCTGCCATACATCGGGCAGTATCTCAAGCACTTCATCCCTTCGAGGGAGGAGTGAATTTTTGTAAATAATTTATTTCTATTTTCGTTATGTTGTAATGTATTTCTCTGTTCAATGAACTTTTGTCGTGTTTTAGGTGATTTCTTAGGTAGTCTTGTTTTAGGTGATTTTAGGAAAACTCCAAGTATTAGATGATTAGGGAAAAAAAAAAGTCTTGTCTCCATGCCCAACTGATAAGTTACTGGTCTACAAAAACTCAAAGATTCTCGGTTCTCCTATGTTGTAAGTATCCGACATGGTCACCAGACAAAGCCTAATGCTGTACCCAAAACAAAAAAATTGCTTCATTAAGGCATTTTGATTAAAATGGTCTAAATCCTATAAAATTGTCATCAAAAGTTAGTTTTAGGTCAAACCAAACATGGGCTTTTTGTGGGTTTAATGTCTAGAAGATACTGGAAAAATTTGAATTTTTTGAAAATTAGGGTTTTCAAGCCCCTATTTTTAGGAAAAACTCTAAAAAGTAGGATCTTGCTAAAATTAATTTTGATTTGCTTATTTCACGTCATGATCACATTGGTGAAGACAAAATCAAGAAAAAGTCAGTTTAAGTTTAGTGGGTTGTTTTCATCTTTTCAAGAGAAAATTAGGACCTCTGAGGTCGTCAATGGTAGTTGGCCAGTACTAGGAGTCAAAATCTAAGCCTCAAATGCATCATAGAAGATTCTGTGGCGAAAGATGCTTTGCAACAGAGGGGATTTTCAAATGGTGAAAATTGTAAAAAATATTCTAAGTTTGGAAACACTTCACCTTGTTACGTGGGAGATACTCGTGCAATCAACGTGCAAGTCAGCTTTACAATGTTCGTACATGTAAAAATGGTAAAATACAGTCACGTACTCGCGTCAACGGTAGAAGTGTTTCAATGCAGTCAACTTAGCAAGTGACATGGTGTTCACAAAGTGCGAAAGAGGTGAAATCCTCTGAAATTCACCAACTCTGGAGGCATTTGCACCCCTACAGGCTAGGGGCACCCTTCAAACTGAAGGCCCAAATGTAGTTAATAAAGGTTGCAAGAATATTCATCTTCTCAAAAATTCAGCTAGCTTTCTAGTGAACTGTCAAGTGAATCCATTAGATTTGCGAAACTTCGACAAACAACAACAGAAGCAAAAGATGTGGAAGATAAACACATCAAAGACGATAGTTAGATTACAAAATCTGCACCCCTATAGCCCAGGGGCGCCCAAGAATAAAGTTTGTCAGATGTCAGAATTTGCAATAATCGTCTTCGAGTGATCTCTTCAAACTCAGCGTAGCTTCGCGATGAATCCGTTCGCCAATCCATAAGACATACTTAACGACAATAGTCGTTGATCCAGCGAGCACGTAAAATGGAGGGAAAATAAAAGTTGAAATGTCAAAATGTAGCTCTGTAGGCCAGAGGCGTCTAGCCTTTTGGCCAACTAGATGAGATTTTCGACAACTGTCGTCTTCACGAGATATATTCAGAATCACTCTAGCTACACAATGAATTCATCCATTAGCTCTCGGGATTTGTCAAACACCTATGATAGAGGTTCAAGCACAAAATGTTGGAGGCGAAAAGCAAGTGGAAATTTTGCTAACTGTTGAAAAATGAACCTTTCTTGAGAAAGGCACCCTTCTACTGGAGGCCTCACATGTTGTCTTCTGGCCTTGCGACTCCTAGGAACATCTTTTCCAAGTTGTTCAATCTTCACGATGCGATCGTCAGCATGTGCATCGGAGCAAAGCAAATCTCGACAACAAAGGTCAAAGTGGGGCTTTCTGTTGAAAGTTACAAGTACAAAATCAGTCTCAAAAAGCTCAATTGCGCCCCTGTAGGCCAAGGGCACCCTTGCATTTGAGGTTCTTAAATCAACTTTCATAGCTCGCACATGCAACCATCCTTTGTGGAATTCTTTCAACTTCACGATGGACTCAACATTGAGTTGATGGGAGTTGGAAGTCACCGGTAGTTGCAGATTGAAGCACATAGAGTCAAAATACAAAAATGGCTAAGTTTGGTGAAACATGCACCCTTTTGGAAAAAGGCGCCCTATAATTCAAGGCACCAGATGAAGTTTTTAACATTCACAATCCCAACAATGTCTCATCAAACTTGATCTAACTACGCGATGAATTTGTTAGCTTGGCATCAAGATCAACAAGGCATCCAAAATTCAAGGTCAAACCGAGGTTTCTGTGACATTTGCAAAAGCAAAAAAATAGGAAATTGCAAAAACGATTCTAAGAATAATGGCACCTAAAGTCAAAATTTGACTTTTGAAACTAAAGTGCCTTGGGCGCCCTATAATGGAGGAATTTATGAGCTGAATTAAAATAATAACAAAACTTCAATTTCACCTCCATTATTTTTTCATGTGTCATGTTTCTCCTTGCATGTTGAAGTGGCGCCTACTTGAAGGTTCAATCTCCATTTTTATTAACTGAATAAGGTCCAATCAGAATACTGCTTCCAAAATTAGGGTTTTTACATGCTTGTGATGCCTTAACTCATGAAAATTCTTTAAATATGCACTTGGGTGTCCATTTCATTCATCATAGGTTGGAGGCAAAAACATTTTTCCTTGTGCAAGCAAGATTTGAAGGCGCTACAAGTGATATTTTTCAGTTTTCTTCACGGTTATAGGTCCAAATTGCTCAACATGATAGTTTTGCACACTTCATTTTTCTAGCAGATTCCATCAAATTGAGACAAGGAGGCGATTTTCTTAGAGATTGGTAGAGGCAGAATAAACCTTTTATCTTCTCTCTCTCATTTATTCTATCCTTGTCTTAGGTTTTCTCTCGCATGTCCAAGAAAATAATAGTTTTTCGCGGTTCTCATTATTTGGGTTTGTTCAACACGACATTCTCTACAAAACCCATGTGCTAGAATTTTTCAAGAAAATTTGCCTTGTAGCTTCACTTTTTGAAGTTTTTCTTTTTTTCCGAAGATTCCTTTGCATGGTAGTGAAAAGTCAACATTTTGAAAAGCAAAGAATCTAGGTTTGATCAACACATTAGCGGCTACAAAACCCATATGTAAGAATTTTTCGCGAGAAAAAGCTTCTGAAGCCCTAGTGCCCCTACTACTTCTATTACGAAAAGTCTTTGCATGTCAAGCGAAGAAGCATTCTCTTCAAATTTATGATGTTGTGAGTTTGCTTAGAATCATTTTCTCTACAAAACCCATGTCTCAAAAAATTTCGTAAAAATTGCCCCTTGAAAAGCTATTTTTAGCCTCATCAAGAGCCATTTTTAGCTTTCCCAAAAAGTCGTCAAAACATATTTGTGTTTACAGTCAACAGGCTAGTTTTTCATAATGCAATTCACTCAGATTGAATTCAAGACCAAATCCATCTTAATTCATGATTTCATCAGAATGACTGACATAGATTTGCATCAAGTGGATCCTGAATTTGACTTGTACGTTTTAGAAATAGACCAAATCACAAATCAGAACATCGAGGAATTTGGGTTGCTAGAAGCAGCTTCACTTCCCATCACAACACAGTGTATAGAGTTTGTAATGGCTTGTGTAAAGCATCACAGCTCTACTACACGAGAAATTCAATCAGTGGATGGGCGAATGATATGCAATCTCAAGCCCAAGGACATCGAGAAGTGCTTCGGTATTCCTCTGAATCTGAATAATTTGGTCATTTCCATGGTGGAGTGCAAGAAGGCGTTGAATGTTGACAAGGAAAAATGTCAAAGAAGATTGGTAAAAAGATGGCTCAAACAAAAAAAGGACTACTTTGCCAAAGAATGTGGATTGTGGAGAGTTTAGAGGTGAATATGCGGTTATGATCACCCTTCTCAACCGTGTCACCGGTCAACCATATGCTAATAAGTTTCAACCTTGGATGTATTACGTCATGGATCAAATTATCAACAAAAAAGAACATTATGACTGGGCTTCTTTGATCAGCGACGTTCTCCACAAACAGATGACCAACTTCTTGGTTGCTCACGAATTCCACATGTGTTCATACCTTGTGTATCTAATAGCCTTCCAAGACCAGTTTAGAGGGTTGAATACTATGGGTATTCTAAGTGTACAAAGGGTTCATTAGTACTACGCACAACTTGAATTCACACAGTCTGAGTGACACTTCAAGCAAGTACAAGAAGCATTCCTAATGTACACTGTGAGGAATCTGGATTGTGTGTTACATGTGCGTATTTCAGTAGAAGCCAAATCAACAATGGTAGAATGGGCAGATTGATTCATCTAGTTCCCTACTTTTACTTACATTTGTGTGTATGGATACTCAGGTCATCCTACCATGTTACCGCGTTATCCCTTGGATAAGGTGGTGTTCATGGAGTTTCTACGACAATTGTACAAGGTCCACTCCTATTTGCGCAACAAACGCAAGCCGACTACCACTTTTCCATTACAAATGGGGATTTATAGGTGCAAGTCAACAATTGACACCAAGGCTATGAGTCATGAGATGAGGAGGTTTAACCTTAAGTATCTCATCGAGAGACACTCATATGGCCCTTGGGGTCACTTTTCAGCACGCCTTGGCGGTCGTTCTTCACACAAACCTTCTCTGGAAGACTATTGGTTCAAGTGTGAGGACGAATTTGAGGTGTGAAGACGCAGCTACAACAAGTTCACCCTTTCACAGATTGTTGATTTCATGTCAGAGGATGTGGAAGGGTTATTTGATGATGATGGGGATGTCACACTTCCACAATTCTTCTAGGATCAAGTTGACACGCAGTCACTTCCAACCATTGATTGGTACACCAAAGAATACACATTTGTAAGGAAAGAACAAGCAAAGTTGTTAGAAATAACATACTTTACTTGGATAGCAAGAGGATGAAGAAGGAAGCCATGCCAAACACAGAGCCACCATCGATGGTCACTTCACTACCTTCCACGTCGAAATCAAAGCCTAGATAGAAGACATGGAGTAATCCTCCTAAAGGGAGCAAGATGTCAGGAAATACAAAGGGAAAAACACCAGTTGCTGATTTGGACCAGCAAAAGCATCATATGGAGATAGCCACAAATAGAGTTGAGGACATGCTAGAAACAGAGGTAGAAACTCCCATGTTGTCACCAACACCACAACAGTCTTTGGTTCACATCGATTTAGACTCGCAACCACGTAGAAGTGGTTCAACTCATTCTCACTCATTAGGAGTTCCTAAGGTTAGCACCGATCCTTCCAGTGAGATTAGTCGAGACTCGTCTTGGCTTGAGAATCTCCTAGGTAGGAAGAGGAGGCAGCCATCTTATCAGTTGGACTTTTCTGATTTTGATCGGGTCTATCAAGACACGCTAGATAAAAAGTGCAAGAAGCATGTTCATGTGGAAAGGAATGCTAACAAAGAGATTGCAATTGAGACCATTGGGCCACCAAGGGATAAAAAGTTGAATGAGGTAGAAGTTGAAGACTTCACCTTGATAAAGTTTAACCTTGGAAAAAGCACATGCCAAGCAGAGGTGGATTTCCTCAAAGTTGTGACGTAAAGCATAAAGGAGAGAGTAATAAAGGATGGTGAAGATAAAGTAGCCCTCAAGGTTGAGAACTAGCAACTTCGCCAGTATATCTCAACCCTTATGCAAAACATTGAAAATGTGACCGCCTTGCTCCTGCAAATGTTAGAGTTGCAAGTAGAACAAAATCAGCTAAGTTAGTTGATTGTTGATGGGAAGCGCCTAAATGACTAGGAAGAAGAGTTCATCACAAGGGGTTGTTTCATACTTTCAGAATTGTACCAATTGAGGTACAACGCCCATGAACTTTGCTTACAAGTTTAGGATTCAGAGCAAGACTTTGCGGTGGACAAACCATGGAATGAGATCATGATCTCTCACCTGAGGACGACATATGACTCGGTCACTGAAGAAGAGGATAAGGAAGCAATCTCTACTTGGAGAAAACAATTAATCTTCGAGGTAAAAGTACATGAAACAATTTCTGCAGAATTGACCGAGAGTAGAGAAAAGGTGGCACATGCTATCAAGTTCATAAGAACTTTCGTATCACAAATCCCTTGCCAGTATCAACGTGAGGATGGTGAATACATCGAGCTTGTTGACATACAGTCAAAATTTAAGAGACACTTTCATGGTATTTTCAGTGGTGATTCAGTTGGCTATAAGTTGGATCAACTTATAGTCTTGTTAGCATTATTTGATGAGGCGGCCAAGAGTGGAAGAGAACTGCAAAGTCAGATCATAGATAGTGAAGAGATGCTGAGGAGACACCGAGTACTTCAGAGGAGTATCAGTGCTCTAGATGGTGATGCTATCAACAACCTCGTGGAGGGGTTAATTGCTCGAGATCACGACCATTGAACTATAGATTAGGACATCCCACCTCTTCAGAATAGACATTAGACACAGTACTTAACTTGATGCTTCTTTCCAAGATAACTCACTATCCCACATATCATGGCATGTCTATTTTGGAGTCATATATGTACATATGGTGTTCTCATTTAGTTAGATTTCAATTAACTGATGTTGGTTATCAGTTGACTCTCATATCAATAAGGACTTGCGTGTTGCACAATCCAATTAAATTAGTTTAGAATCAGTTAACTTAGGTAGTTTTTTCTGTTAACTGTTAAGTTGCATACATTTAGACTTAAGAATAAACCTTGCATGCTTGCAAGATTGATGTCAACTCAAGGAGATTTTAGGGTTCCCTACTCCTTTGAGGTTTTATAAATAAGAGCACTCTTGCTCATTTGTATTTTAACTTTTGTTGTGATAACAAATTGTTGTGCCCTCCTTGTCGTGCAATATTGCTATTATGTATTGGTTCACTTAGTTAAATATAAAGTTGGTTTGATCGTTTATTGTATGTGTCTCATTATGCAATTTGTTGTCCCAAATTTATTCTTGTTGTTTTAATAATCTTTATTTCATATCTACACCTCAGATAGAGTATTTTACCTCCTTGGGAATTTAGACATAAAGATTATCGTTTGATGTCGTTTCTAGTAATCTTGTTTCAGCTTACACCTCAGATAGAGTATCTTACCTACTTGGGAATCCTGAGATCAAGCTTACCATTTAAATGCTTGTTTCTAGTAACCTACTTTCAGCCTACACCTCATAGAGTATTTTACCTCAGGAATCCTGAGAGAAAGTTTATCATATACCATTCCCAATTGCTCCAAATTCCTCTTGCTCTATTTTTCTAGAGGAGCTAGGATAGTTTTAGCGTTAGCCTAGTTGTAGTTAAGATATGTGGAAACCAGAGAAAACCTTAGTTGCAATGTTCTTGGTTTTATAACCTTGTGCCTCTACCAGCTGAGTCAAAAAGATAGGAATTTAGAATACTTTACTTTTTACACATATTAGCAAGAGAGGGAGCTTCCCCTCCTAATTTGAAGAGCAGTTAATACTGTGCGTAGCTATCCATTGCCAATACGCACTCCAGACGTGTGAATTGTAACACCAACATACCTCTTATAATTTGATGGCCTTCTAGAGATGCATTGTCATTCTTTTGTGGCTTTGGTAATGTATTATGTGGAGTGGATTGCTATCCTTGTGTAAAGAGCACTTTTGTGGTTCTCTTCAAATCATATGGGCGCTCTTTTATCAAATGACCCAAAACTTGGAAAATGTCACAAAACAACTTCTTTAGACAATTAGTTTTAATTTCCATAAATCAACATGCAATGCAAGTGTAACAACCCTTGAAGGGACACATATACAACACTTTGTTGGTTTTCCTTATACATGCTCCCACATGCCTCAATCAAGACTCCATACCACATCCACTAACTATCTCCCTTCAACCATGGCATGACTTACTTGGCCCCATCCATACTCTCAAGAACTCAAACAGTAATGGTGGCCTAAAACTACCACCCTCACCAATTGAACTTCAACCTATTTGGCTTACAAATTGATTTATTATTAGATTTTTTTATTTTGTAGGATTTCACCTATGTATATATTTTAAGTCATCTCAAGGTGACTTCCATGAGTAGTCATTATATATTTATTTTCCCTCAAAATTATTTTTTCTTTAGGTAGACAATACAAATTTTAGCAGCTAAGGTGGTAAATAAAATTTATCTGGACAATAATGCCTTGCTCAGAAGCATCCAAACATACAATTTCTGGCAAGGAGAAGGCTATGTAGGTGGCCTTTTCCCAAGGCATTATCTGTTGCACAAGCAAATGTATGTTTCCATTATGAGGCGTTAAAAATGTCTTTCCAAATGAATTCTTCAAGCTACCTATACAAAGCTCTCAATCACTACCATCATGAAATTGGTGGGGAAGTTGTCAATAATTTCAAGAAGAAATATCACGCAGTTTCGATCTTGGTGTCTCATGAATGTCCTTAAGGTTTACATTTGAGATTTCCACCATCCCCTCCCAGGACAAATATAGACCTTTAGTTGTTGCCAGACATCAACATCACGGTGCATTCACAAGCCACTCTTGTTAATCGATATGTTGCAACTGTTCAAGAAGAACAAGGGGAAAACTCGGTTGTGTGTTCTCAAAGGTTGGGCTAGAAGCTAGGGTTTGGTTTCATGGCAATTTCAATGTTTTTTCTATCTTCAAAATGTTTTTTCTATCTTCAACATCTGCTCTATCTCTTCAGATCTTGCAAAATATGTTGTTTCAATGTTATAAACTTTTGGGTGGTTGTTGGTGTGAGGAAATGGAATATTATTGTAACTCCCAACAAACTTTAAATTTTTTTTCCGTTTTTGGCTTTACATGTAATTATCTATTTCTATATTAATATACTATAGGCTTTATGCCTTTTGCCTAAAAAAAATAAAATCTTATCTCACCCTTTCAAAGGTTAAAAGGTAATTATTTAGAGAACAAGATGATTTATAAAAATCTAGGGAGTAAATTTCAAAGCCAACATAGAGTTTAGGTAGAATGAAGACCCCCTTGTAGGATTTATTATGTCAAATTTTATTGGGGGTTCAAAAGGCAATCCAAGAAGTGCAATGGTTGGGATTGTCATTTGTAAAGATGGTAGTTTCTTGCATGATGGCTTGTTATTCTTGGGTCACAAGACTAATAATGCTACACAAAGGAATACTTGCAGGAATAGATCTATCTTCTCATAGATTCAAGACTTTATAAGTAAGTTGGCAATGGCTATGCCTAACAAGCTACTTAGCATATGGCTTCTATGACTTTTCTTGCCTTTGTATTTTGGTGACGTGGTGTTGTTGTCTAATGACAAGGAATAAGGTATTAAAGAGGTGACCTGCCGACTATTAAAGTGGAGTCTTCTTTAGAGAAAGAGGTGGTGCCACTTGTTAAAGTGTATGCTTCTTTAGAGAAACGAGTGATGACTCCTAGTGGTAAGGAGTCATTAAATGCTAGGTGCATCAAGAGCTGCTTCTATTAAGGGCCTTTTGCAATGATATTTTAAAGTCCTAGAAGTGTTGGGATTTACCAACAAGATGGAGCAATTAAATAACACAATTATAAATGTAGATAACAAAAATAATGGAAACAAATTACATAGAACACAAGAATTTTAACATGGTTCACCAATGTGGGCTACATCCAATATTTTTTTTAATATCCAGCAAAAATACATACTATAGTGTTACATTAACCCACAATAGTCTTTACAACTGAGTGGACACTCATACACCCTCACGTTTTTCTTCTGTGCAACACTCTTGTTGTTGCATGTTCATTCACACAAAACTGTTATCCACTATCCACACATTGTTGTGTGCTCCTTCACATTCACGCCCAAGACTCTTGGCCTTCCACATCCACACCAAAGAAACAATCACATTTTTGGTTGTTTTAAAACTTTTTTCAATCAAATGTATTAACAAAATTCCTTTATTAAAAATAGCCCCCCTGCACTCCCCCCTTAAATAATTTAGGGGAAAAACGTGGTTGTGAAAGTTGCCAAAACTTAACACAGAGAATGATCAGGCTCTGCAAACCAACAAAAAGGCCTCATGGTTACCCATAACACGAATCATTTAAAGGTTTCCAATGATTTGGCCATTCCTACATTTTGTGTGGATTCAATTCAACATGCACAAGGGTGTTGGGAGGTCTTCCATGGTTTCCAGTTCCCCTCTATGGATGTGTCACGTTAGAGGTCTCAAGACATTACAAGAGAATATAGAAGCAGTGTGGGTGTTTGTTGAATACCCCTGTGTTTTCATTTCGCTTGGTTGTTAAATGGTGGTTTTTGGGGCTCCTTCAATGCCAGTGTTTTGTGTTTAAGTACTAGTAGGTTGACAAATATAGTCTTCTGCTTTACTGTCCTTCGAAACTGGTATGGCTGTTTTTTATTTTCTATATGTATGTACTGGTTATATTTCCTTTTGGGTGGGGGTTTCGATAGATACCCTCAGCTAATTAATCAAAAAAAATTATCCATACAACTTGGTAAAATCATCTAAAAAACGAACTTTTTATTTGTTCATAAAAATATCTTCAGCTTTTCAATTTCACTAACCTTTTGTTGTTTCAAAATGTATAAGTCCCTTCTCAAGAGACATGACATTCCTTTGCAATTCATTTCATTTAATTACAATGTCATTGGTATAGTTCTTCAATAATTTCATTCCATCAACATAAGTCTTTAAAATCACAAACACCCACTTCCCACATAATGCACCCCCTCTTTAGGCTCCAATGCCTGCTACTGATTCGAGAGCAATCGAACTACCTATATAAGTGGACTTCTCAGCTACCATACATTTCATATGTGCATGTCATCTGACTCAAATTCAAAATATATCAGACTTGCAATTAATAATTTCCACCATATGTTGCATCTATCACAACAGTAAATTGGGAATTTAACTGTCATTTTGGTGTTCAATGCAGTGAGATTCTTTAAAAAATTTACCTGATTGTTAGTTGTACACGCATAAGGATTTGTCACCTCAGTAGCGTATTTCACGCCTTTCAGCAAAAAACTTTCCTGTAGGTGACTCTGGAGGAAGTAAGACTGTCCATACTCCCGTATCTGCACCTTCATCTGCAGTTACGATACCTTCCCCACCAGTCATATCGGTCTTGACCCAGCCTGGACAGTAGCAATTGACATATATCTTTGAACCTGCAAGGCGATCTGAAAGCCTCCTTGAAAGCAAACGAGTATAAGAATTGACAGCTATTTTTGAGACTGAATAGTCTGTAAAATTTTGTGGCCATCCGCCAGAGATCCACGTCCCTTCTTTCACTTGTTCCAAAAATCTTTCAACAGTATTATCAATCAATTCTTCCGTAAGATGCTCCTCATCTTCAAGTTGATTCCTTAGCAGCTCGTCACCAATTTTCTAAAAGGAAAATGCTTTGTTACAATGCAAACTCATGTTTCTTAAATAAAAATCAACTTTGAACAAAAGTTTCCCTTCAACCATTTAGACTCTAGAGCATTAGAGCAGAAAACGGTAAGCAACAAATACATAGTTGATTTGCTAACTATAGATGGAAGAATAGCTTTAGGAGTATTATATTTATTTTTCATACATTCCGCCTTCCATTTATCCTGCCAAGTCTGGAGCCAACATTCAGAATTCGGGCACCAGATGCTGATGATCTCATAAGAGGAAGCATGGACTCTGTCATCCTTTTGGAACCATAGTAATTTGTATATATCACAGTTTGTGCATGCTCAACTGAGTTGCTTGAGCCAGTATTAAAATTGACACCTGCATTATTCACCTGCGCATAATTGCCATGCATATGAGAAAATGGATAGCTGCAAGGAAGAACCTAAATTTAAGAAGCAAGAAAAAAGATTAATACATGTTTACAGTTAGAATTTTAATGAGTTTATATAATTCTCAATTAAGACACATTCAAAACATCTATGAGTAAGAACAAATCCAACCTTTTGAGTGATAACACCAAAGAAAAGAATTTGAAGTGCACTTGACATTTTCTTTCCAATAAAAGGATTTACGATAGGTCATTTTACAAAGGTAGACTAGAAAATTAAAAAGAATCTTGGAATTGTAGTATAAATAGAGCAGTTTGTGATTAGCAGGCACTGCTAATAAACTATAAAGATGGAGTACCAAATGATCTTGGAAGAATATTTTATTGTTAAGGTTGAAACAATTTATACAAATGCAAAGAGGTAGGCATTGTGTGATAGGGAAGATTGCTTAGTGTAGTCAAAACATAAGCAATATACCATTCAAGTTAAGGATTGGTCATCAGCTAAACCATGGTTCACAAATGAATTTGCTGCAGTTTCATACTCACCAGGATTTCATTCCAGCTGCATTATACCTCACCTTAGTGATGTCAAATAAGTCTTAAAAGAAATGATTCCAGTGCAAGTCTTGGGTGAAATTGATTGAATAGATACCCCTTAGACTTAACATTTAAGCGAAAGAAAGTCCATGCTGGCAGTACATCTGCTTGGCTGTGTTTCTTGAAGCGTCAAACAAACAAAACAAAACGAGAAAAAACTATACCAGATCTAGACAGCAAAGTCAATGGATAATCCTTATATTCACTACTCCTGTCTATAATGCCTCTCCTCCTGCATGGGTAATCCTTACATTCACAGTCCACCTCACTTACAATGTCTGCCTAGAAACTCAAGTAGCTCAGAATTCTCTAGGAAATGCATTTCTGTTATACCTAGTTTACTGCCATTTCTAGATGAGTTACAGCATGGAAATGGGTCGTTTCCATATAACACTCAATTAGTAAATCTTCCAAAAATGCTTCTTATGAGTAATTGAAATTGGAAGAAAAAAGGTTGATAAAAAATCCTAAATTTCATTAGAATGCCCTAAATTTTAGCTTATTGTATCCAAGGAATGTTCACATCTATTCATCTATATATATATATGCGTGTGTGTGTGCATGCAATGGCCAAGAAGTGTACGAGAAATTGGAATTGCAGAAGTATGTAAAGTACCCCAAATAAAGCTAGAACATAGAGAAATGCAGCTCAATTGGCAAATTTCTAAAGCCAGCCCCCAAAAACATAAAATTCCAAAAGTAGGGAGAATGGCCCCAAGAAAAGATAAGATGTACATGAAAACTAGAGTCTCATTCTAGCAGCTCAATGCTTAAGCCAACTGCCAATTGAAATCCATATGTGGTCATGCATCTTTTGGAAGTATGTGTGACCAAATGCCCAAAAAGCGTTTATGAAATTTATTTTGATTAAGTGGAATACTCGTAATTACACAAGCATCTGTATATGTAATGGTAGGCAATTGTGTACATATGTATGCAAATGCATGTGCATCTATAGATGTTATATCCAGTATATCAATTTCAAGTTGGCCATTGTCTATTGGTAAGACAGAGTGATGACCTAGGTTCAGTTCATGTTAGACATGCTCCTTGATATTGTAGTCATGCTAATGTAAGTTACCCTGGACAAGGCTAGGTGCAAGTCCAAGGGGAGATTTCCTAGAATAGACCACCACAACTGCCCCTCCCCGCCAAACATTGCTTTTAAGATGAATAATAATCTAAAATCAACAGTGGATTATCCCCATGCATTATATAAGATGGGAGTGTGATTATTACCAATTTACCAAGAAAACGAATGTGGTACATAAATATCTTGCAACCTTTCAATAGGCATTTTGTCAATAGATATTTGTTGATAGCTTGTTTAGAAATCTTAGGAAATGATGAATCAAAAAATGTCGATAGAATTGCTCAATGCTTGTACTCATGATTACATGCGCATTCGAGGCTTGTATTCATGACTAAATGCTTCATATTCATTTGAAATGTAGTTATACTGTACCTTAAAAAACCATAACTACACAAACATCTTGTTTATGCAGACCTCAATTTCTGTCATAATGACTCGATAGGTAATTGTAAGGGTTTTGTGATGCTCACATTGAATTAGGATCAATATCAATGGGAGGTCAAGTTGAGATATGGATGACCTTGTTGGAAGTTTCTCGGCATAGCTTTTCTATATTGTCAGCTCAATTAAATATTTTCCTACCTATTGTCAAGCATTAATAATTGAAGGGAATACTTAATGAAACCTAGATTATGGACTTGTGCATAGGTCCTTGAGATACCTTGTAAGGAGAACATGTGACTTTGATCCCATTTGGAAGCGGGTACATAGACAGTCCTTAGGGGGAGGGTTTAGGGGGATAACTCCAAGCTTGGGGTTGTTCCTAACTTGCTTGACCTTCCCTCTTTAGTATGCTTCAGTTTGAGGCTGAAATGAGTATTAGATGGTTATGAGTGAGTTAATGAAACTTGATAACCTGTATTTAATACATAATATGCTTTTGAATAGAAAGTTGAGCGAAGTGAATGGATTTGACTACTTATAGTCGAGTTTTTTCAATGTACACATGCTAAGTGTAGGCCATCTTGTGTTGGTTCACTATGATTTTTATGTGTTTGTGAAATTTCACTCCAAAGCTACAACACTCTATGTATAGGCTCTTGAATCAGTCGATTGTGATGTACTCCAATACTTGTGAATCTTGTTGTGTAGGTCCCAAGCTAGAGATGACCCAAGTGCGAACCTCCGAGATATTTGAGAAGTGACAAGTAGTCATTGGATTGTGCCAACGATCAATGTCCAGGATACTATTAGGGATTAGTCAACATTCACCTTGTTCATAAAGGTGAAGGTTGCTAAGGGCTACCCTAGTTATGATATGGTAATAGTTGCAAAGGTAGTTACCCTACCATGCAGGTTACAGTAACCGAAGCTAACTATTGTATCAGGAGGATTCATTGGCAGCCACTTATAGCACGGAAGTGATCAATGCCAAGTATTGCCCGGGTTGTGAAGAAGATACCTGACAATACACTAAGGTCACAAGTTGGTATATGTCGGAAGCTACTTCTTCCTGCTGGGAAGACATATCATCGGTGACCTATAGGTGATTGAAGTTGGAATCCATTGAGTTATGGTAGGTTCACCACTTGTGGAAATCTTTGGGTTGAGGATGGACCCTCAGTGCAGCATAGGATGCACCAAATCCTCTTCCCAGTTGCTCAATGGTGCAAAAGACGAGAGAAAAGGATGGACCCACGATGTAGTGCGCAATGCATGGACATTCCTTTTATATCTAGGATGCACTATGGACAGGTGTTGGTAAACCGTTGTGGATGTGTTAGTTATTCATTGTGTATATGTTAGCCACTCATTGTGTAAATGATCTCAAGTTTTATGTACCTTGTTACTAAGGCCCTTGCCAATGATGACATCAAGTAGCATAGACTGCTTGATTGTCGTCATAGATGGCGGTGGATTGGGAAAAGGATGGGTTCCGCAGTGTAGTATGGGATGCACTGACATTCCTCTTCCAAGTGAGATCTATTAACAAGCTTATGTGATTGTGAATCAAGTAGTGGGATGACGCATGCAATAGGTTGCATCCATTTCCACTTCACCAATTGTTCTTTATGTGAACATGTGATTTATTTTGTGGATTGCCACATTGGATATATGTGATTATACTTGAGCCAATGACTATTGTACTTGTGATGTACATATGAGCTAGGAACCATTGTACTTATGATGTGCGTATGAGCCAACCACCATTGTACTTGTGTTATGTGTATGAACTAGTCACTAATCTACTTGTGATGTGCATACGAGCCAGTCACTATTGTACTCATGATGTGTATGAGCTAGTCACCTTGTATCTATGTGAAGTATGCTCGAGACAATCAATGTGCGTGTAATCTTGGGATTATGGTATAAGATGACCCTCGTGTATTTGTGTATGTTTGTGTAATAATGTTGGCATGGAACCAACACTTGATGGAAAATTATTATCATTCTATTATAATTGGCTAAGTTGATAGCTTACACTTAATGAATAGTCAAGGATTAAAAGTGAGATTAGAGATCTTATACAAGAGGAGAGAATGAACTCCCTCTAACATTGTTGGGCGAACTACAAAGGCTTTGATTTCCCATGAGGGGATACGTAGGCATGGTCATTAGCAACCCTCAAGGTTAAGGTCTGGGTCTAGGGATGACCCTGATATCAGGAGCTTAACACTTTCATGTTTAAGCATATAAGTAGTGATATTGAGTTGATGCCACCATGGTGAATGGAGAAGTTTTGAAATCAACATTTCTAATTTGGATGGAAGATGCTTGGTTAGATAAGTTGGTAGTTCTTGTAAAATGAATTAAAAAAAAAAATTGCAATGACCGAGGGGCGGATTTTACAATACATTCACAAGCTTTTGAGCAACAAATCATGCATATAAACATAGCTATTTCAAATTCATCTCTTCAATGATTCCATCTATGAAAACCACTATTCCATATCATTCATTCCACAAAAGAATAGTGTACTTATCTAACTTAAATCCTTCTATTAAGGTTACATGATTTTGTTGAGGTCCAAGAATGCCACTTCAATTCAAAATATTTTAGAATTCAACTTTAAAATACCATAAGGTTTTTAAACAATAATCAAAGTAAAAGAAGAAGTGAGGAATCTCACCATATCATGGCACATCTAGTTGAAAAGTTGCTTACAATCATAACATATAAACCTCATAATATATGAAACTGCTACAATTACCATTACAACATATAATGTTGACACAATATGTGCATAAATGTCTTCTATCAAAATCAGTGTTCAAATATTTGGACTCACCTCAGACTTGGCAAGCTTTTGACTTGGACTTAGACTTGGTGCCAAGACTCAACAAAGACTCAAGAAATTGAAAAAACCATGAAATATAGAGATTTTTAAGGATTTAAAACTTGTTTCATGCACCCTTTAATAAATAAGATTTAAAGACATAATAAACTAATCAAATAGAAGCTACTGAGCATATACACAAGTATACATTGATCACATGAGTATAAAAACGAATTTTTATTTTTATTTGAAAGAAACAACATTGTTAGATATATAGAATTATAAATATTGTCAAATGTATACAAATATCATGGATTATGAAATCCACGACATCAAAACAAATATCAAAACTGAAAATATAATTTTGTGGCTCGAAGGAGCTTGCATCACTTACCCCAACATCACGTCAAGTCCTACATGGGCATCAACGATAAGTCTTGGATGGTGATGCAGCCATGATATCCAAGGGGTCTCTTGATTCAAAATTCATCCATAAGTAGGCCACCTTAACAACAACATGGCTTCTATTATAGTTCGGGTGCCTTACACTTGAACCCATCATGTCTTTTGTATAATGTTAGCAACCAAGACAACTCAAGCTATTATAGAGGCAAAAGGCCAAGTATCTTATACATCAAGTCAACAAAAATTAAGAGCTAAATCTACACTAATATCTCCTCATATAAAAATATAAGTAACAACATGCAAACGCATGAGAGGAAGAAAGGATCATTAAATCACATTTGCATTGATTTTGTCTTGATGATGTAACACCAAATCCAACAGAGTTGTTGCCCAACAAAACCTTGAAGGAAATCCCCCTTCAAATTATCATGTCCCTTTCTCAAAAATAAAATGAGTTAATTGAAGACACATAGCCTATTTTATTTCCCATAGGCTAAAGGATAAAATAAGGGAAACAATAATAATATTTTAAGTGGGCCCAATCACTTTGTTTTTTATAGGTAAGTTGCTACTGTGGGGGTAGTGCCCATTATATTAACTTAGGAAAATAAGTACAATATGCCTTATTGGGCAGGGATACAAAATACCGTGTAGGCTTACAAAACATCACCTGACCAACTATGGCGCATGGTGAATGAGGAAGCAAAGACCTTCAGCCACCTCAAAAGCCCTTGTGATCTGCTCAGGGGACAGGATTTTACTCTCAACTCCTATGTAGTAGCTGAAGATATGCATATTGTCTCTCTCCACACCTTCGCAGAACAATGTAATGGCATGCTTTTGTTTCTTGCTCTTTCGGGCAATAGCAATATCAAAGATCCCAGCAAGGCTTCCAACCATAGGTTCCATGTTGAAGACCCTAACAGCCTTTTCCACATTCGATTTCAAATGGGCATTAACAAATTTGACAGCAAGTAGATTCCACTTCTCCATCCTGAATATGTAACAACACCCCTTATCCAATAATTCACAAATTGGTTTTTTGTAGTTTAGTTGTCACCTGGTGCGTTTTGTGTGTTCTTGTGGACATTTTTTTTCAAGTTTGACCATGCCAAATAATGCAGCAACAATAGGAAATATATTGCAATATTTAAAACTGACAATTGAAAATTACAATGAAGAATGCAGCTGAAAATTCCAGATTTTTCCCTAGGCTTAAATATTCAGTTTTTGACAAAGTAAAGACAGCCCAGATCATGAAATATGGTCTATTATCTAAATCAGACATACGCATAAAATGCAGCAATGAATTTATGTCTTCTGTAGTACAAAATGGTCTTCAAATGCCTGAGAAATACACCCATCAGCACATGAACTCGCTGCAATACCAGAATAACACTTGCAGCCTATTTCCTTCTCCAAAACGCCTCCAATAAACATTAACCCCTGTCAAATCTGCAAATGAGACCCTTGAATACAAGAAATCTCCACCTACAATGAAGTTTCCAGCAATAATGAAATTCCCAGCATATAATAAATCTCCAGCCAACAATAGAAATCTGATTTTTATATTAAAATCTTCCTGACTGTATGTTTCAACAGCGAAGAAGATGCTAGCAATGAGGGATTTCGTCCCCAAAGCCCCAAAAAATCCAATCTCCAGCAGAGACTGAAAAGCAATATCGATTTCTCTCCAACCAAGCATTCTGAAAGAGCCATTAAAGGCTCTATCTATCTTTTATTTTCCCATCCAACTCCCATGCCTGGCAAATGTGGGATAAATGTACTTTTATTATTTAATTGCTTTATTTCCCACTTAATGGGTGCCATAGTACCTTTTTAAAAGAAAGGGGGCATTTAATTTTTTAATTTAACTTAGTCCCACTTAAAACTTTATAATAAAGTTAAATATTTAATTTAACTTTATAACCTTCAACTTTATCTCCAGAATAATAATTTCCCATTAAATTAACCATTTGGATGATGAATAAAGAACATTGATAATATCGCCATCCCAAAATATACTGAAAATGTTGAGTCCCTACCCCTACACTGATTTACTATAAATAGTAAGTATGCAGAAACTCAATCACAATACCTTGGATTGGCCTGAAACTGAAACTGCCTAGGCCAAATGTCCTCAAGATCCTGTTTGTGTCCTGGATAGCCTACGGGACAATGGAGAAATAGGCTGACGACACAACCTATCACCTGTGCTAGAAAGGGGACATTACAGAATACCATCGCAAAGTTCTCCAGAAAGATGTTCAGCAGAAGATGGTCATGGGTGTGTCAACCTGCAAACAGACTAGTGCCTATCACCTTTTTGGTAGCATCCTCCACCTCATTTGAGCTTATATTGAACACCCAATAGAGTTGCTTTGAGTAATGTATGTCATTGCATGGGCAAACTACTTCAGGGACCTACATTTTGTGATGTTTGACATATTGGAATGCCTTTTAAACGCCAACTAAGGCGAGAACGATGTACTAAGAAATACCAACAAGATTGCTTTCCATATGGAAATTCCTCAAGATTCGACGCTTACTAATTTCTACATCGAACTTGAACAGGCTGCCCAAATTGTGTGGTGGAAAATGTTGTCGTGACAAGAACGCACCAATTTACAAAGCAAACCAATAAGTCTAGCAGTCTGTAGTTACAGACCATAATGAGTAGTTGTAAGGCCTCCTTTTCATGAACTTGATCATGTGCTTGACGTCTTTTCAAGCCTCACATCGAGATATTTTCCCAATTGTGATATTTTCCGAATACAAACTCGCCATTATCCGACTCACATGCTCTGTTAGCAAGGTAGTTTGTTGCTCTATTGCCTTCCCAATAGCAATGGGAAATTGTAAAATGTCATTTCATCAAGGATCGCCCAAATTGATTCTATAGTATTGTGTAACTTCCAGTTTTGAACCCTCTTGCTTTTGATTGCCTTAATACAAATTTGTGAACCACCTTCTATGTCCAAATCCGATAACTTTTTACTTTTGCAAAATTCAAGGCCTCTAAGAAGTGCTCTAAATTAAACTTCATTATTGGATCCCGACGGTAATCTCTCGCAATTGACTAAACTAATTCACCTTTGTCATTTTGGATTGCAATCCTGACACTAGATATGTCGGGATTGCCCTTAGCAGCACCATCGAAATTCATCTTTAGTCAACCTCTTGGTGGGGAAACCATTTAATTGTTACCCTCTTGGATATGCTAGATTTGTTGGTTTCAATGTTCTATGGTATATGAAGGGAGCCCCATTCTCTCATGATCTATTTGTCCCAATAGGTGAACGGTTTGGGACCAACAAAAGATAATTTTGATTTTATTACCTCACATATGCTCAACTCAATCATTTTTTTGATAGATGGCAACGATGCCTCTACCTCATTGAAAATTTTATTGTTGTGTTCCTTCCAAATCTCCCAGATTTGCATTGATGGACACACAATCCAAATGCCTTCCCAAATTGAGTGTTGCAATTTTAAAAAGTTGGTAGATATTGTTGTGAAGAGGGCCATTCCACTTAAGGCAATTCTAGAGCCAACTCCAACAAGATCCCATAAAGGAGCAATTGACTAGAAGGCGACCAGCCAATTCTTCGATCTCTTTGCACATTATACATCTTGAGGGTCCTTCAATTCCCAAGGCCCGAAGGTAGTCCGTAGTTAAAATATGTTCGTGGTCGAAAGACCATGCAAATGCCCCATCCTTAGGAAGCGTCCACTTGCTCCAACACAACTCAGCTAGCCAATCCACAATATTCTGACACTTGCTGGAGTTTGTAGCCCGTTTTGACCTAATAAACTCCATTTTTTTAACAAATCTAGATGAAGGCATCCTCCTTAGCATTTTCCACAACAATGCATTTACCAAGTTCCTCTAGCAACATGATTTTGCTGGTAGTCAAAATTGTGAGTTTGTCGATTTCAAACATGTTCCATAGCCCTCATTTGGATGATGGCAATAAGAAATTCTTGACCTGATCATTTGACAAGTCCTTTATTTGGTCTCGAACAACAGCAATAAACGGTAAATTTGACAAAGGTGGATATGAATTCCAAGAGTCCACCCAAAATTTTTCTCTAGTACCACTGTTGACTACCCATGAAATGTGGTTCATGATCAGGGCTCTATATTCCAACATGAAATTCCAAAAAATTGATCCTTTCGGGGGGTTGGGATTGGTAAGGATTATTTCCCAGTCTTTATTGTCCATGTATTTTCTCCTTAGAATTTGACACCATTTTGCTGATTAGTCCTTGTACATCCTCCATACCAACTTTTCTCCTAAAGCTATGTTTTGTTTTTCGATTTCTTTGATCCCCACCCCACCGTGCTCTTTATCTTTGCATACCATTTTCCAACTAATAAGGGGGATATATTTCTCATCATTGGAACCTTCCCATGAGAAATTCTTCATAATGCTCTCTAGGTGACACCTGGCTTTCCTTGGTAGTTGTGTGCTTGACAGTTGATAAATCGGGATGGCTGATAGGACCAGCTTAATCATTTGTATTTTATCGACCAATGTTATCCACTTCCCTTTCCATGATGAAGCTTTGGCTTCTACTTTTGTTGATTATTTCTTCCCACATGCAAGATTTGATTGCCCCCTTAAAAAGAGGAACACCTAGATATTTACATGGCAATTCTCCTATATTAAAGTCCAAGATAGACTTGATTTTCCTTGTTATTCGTTTGGTGTTAAAGAACGGGATGCTTGATTTCTCCTTATTTATTATCTAACCAAAGATTGTAGCATAATTTGTTAACAAGGATTGTATAGTGGATGCCTCTTGGACCATCACTTATCCATAGAGTATCGTATTGTTCACAAATTGCCAGTGAGCGCTATTAGGAAGCAAATCAGCCACCTTAACACCCAACCAAGTGCCCTGGCAAGCACAACTTTTAATTGCCTGACCTAAAGATTTTTCCATGATGACAAAGAGAAAGAGGGATAATGGATCTTCCTACCTAATTCCCTCGATAGGTTCAAAGAATCCATAAGGGGAGCTGTTAATCAGGATTGAGTATCTTGTTGTTGATATGCAGTTAAATATCCAATTTAGCCATTCTTTTTGGAACTCAATTTTTTCTAATATTTTCATTAGAAATTTCCAATTAACTGTATCATAGGCTTTATTGATGTCTAATTTCAAAATCATGTTGCTCTAATTTGTCAAAGTGATTGAATGAACCCTCTCCTGTGCACTTACTATACTATCTATTATGTTCTTACCTAGTGTAAACCCATTCTTTTCTTCAGATATAATTTTAGAGAGAAGTGCCTTCAATCTGTTTACTATCACTTTGGATATGGCCTTGTACGTTGTGTTGCAAAGCAATATTGGCCGAAAAACTTTGAAGGATGTAGGTGCTAACTTTTTTCAAGATCAATGTAGCATTGATATCTTTCAAGATTTTCAAGGCCCTTTGTTGGTCTATGATGACCTGCCACAAATCATCAACAGTCGTATCCTAACAAGCTTGGTAAAAAAGTGGAGGAAACCCATCGGTGCGTGGCAACTTGTCTAATGCCATTGAAAGGATGGCACATCTAACCTCCTCTTTTGTTATCGGTGCCAACAATTTTTGGTTATCCACTTCCCCAACCAAGGTTGGGATCACGTTTAGAAATTTGTCCAAGCCTGCCAATTTGGACGTTGGGGTATTTTCCAATATGTTGTGGAAGTAGTTAACTGCTTTAGTCTATATTTCATTTTGCTTCCTTGTTTGTTTCCCATCTTCAGTTAGGATTGAGGTGATCTTATTGTGTTGTACCCAAACCAAATTTTTGGCTTCATTAAGGCATTTTTCTTAAAGAGTCTAAACTTTGTTAACATGATGTAAAAACGCAAGTTTTGGGCAAGTCAAGTATGGACTTTGGTCAATGTTGTGTCAGTCGTTAGCAGCAATTGGTCAGTACCTAGAGGACAAAACCTGAAATTGGGACCCAAAGTAGAACATATTATGATGGAGAAGCATTTCACGACTAGATTATACTCCTATAATGTCAATTCAGTGGTAGGAAAGGTGTTTTGGAAGCAGAAATAGAGGAAAATTTCAAGCAAAAAGTAGATCTACGCCCCTGTAGCCTAGGGGTGCCCTTCTTTTTGGAGGCTTAGATCTTGTTGCATGTGCTTGTAAATAGGTTCAATCTCTTCAGAATTGGCCCAACTTTTCGACGAGCTATCAAGCGAAGATGTACATAGTGCAGAACTCCGACAATCAAGGTCAGAAGATGAGGATACGAGGAGAATGCATTTTACAGAGATTGTCAAGTTTATGGTTTATGCGCCCCTATAGCTCAGGGGCGCCCTTGAATTTGGCTTCTCAGATGAATGAATTTGCAGATGTGGTCTTCCTGAGATCTTTTCTAGTCTTGTCTAGCTTCGTAGTGCATCAGTCCGTAAGGTGATCCGACATTCTGAGTGATCGTAGCAAAGGTTCTACTAAACGCGTAAATCAGAGGGTGGAGAAATGTAAGAGTACACACCTGCACCTCTATAGGCTAGGGGCGCCCAACCTTTAGGCCTACCAGATGGGGGTTTTAGCATTCATAGTCTTCACGAGACTTGTGCGCAATTACTCCAGCTATCCAACGAGTCCAACTGTCAGCCTCTGGGATTTGGCAAATGCTCGTACGTGTGAGGTCAGTGTGAAATGCTGAAAAGTGAAAGCAACCAAAAAATGGCTAAAGTATGGGAAATACACATCTCCTTGAAAAAGGCGCCCTTCTTGTTGAGTTCTTCGAAGCAGTTTTCTTGCTTCGTCATCGGGAAGCGGTTACGCGTCAGCCGTCCGGGACGGCGAAATGCGAGAGGCAATCTGGGAGGGGAAATTTGGAAGACAATCCTCGAAAGCAAAATTCTTAGGAGTTCTGGGAGCGTCGCGGCAAATAGGTGGTCGGGTTCCAGAGGTCGGGAAGCTGTCCCGAATTTGCCGTGTAAAGTGGCGCTAATGGAACGGAATTCCGGAAGCGAAAATCCGGGGTTCGGGGTCCGAACACACCTTGGGCGGCTTGGTTTTTTCGTTCGAACTTTTGACAAGGCGACACAGGGACTGAGGTCCGAGACTCGGAAAGACGTCCGGGGATGGCCGTGTAAAACAGCAAAAGCGACACGGAATTCCGGGAATGAAATTCCGGAGGTCAGGGTCCGGAGTGATTTTGGATTTTACTGGTTCCGTTTGGAAATTGGAACCGGACTTTGCGTGGTCGGGGTCCAAGGTCCGGAAAGCCGCTCGGTGGAGGCCGTCGAAACGGCAAAATCAACACTCGAGGATCGGATCTCGGGGCAGTTTTGATTTTCGACTGGTTTTTTATTTTCTAAGTTTTAGATACCGACTTCGTGCGTCCAGGGTCCGAGAGCCGGAAAGACACTCGGGGGAGGCCGTTTAGGACGGCAGAGACACAATGGAAGCTCGTGAGAGGAAATCTGGAGGCCGAGATCCGAGACGAGTTTGGCCATTTGGAGCTTTGGAATTTTAAGTTGAGTCTATGTGGTCAGCCGCGGGAAAGCCCAAGCCCAAGAGACGCTGGCGACTGTTCCGAAGAATGGCCGCAGAAAGGTTAAGCTCCGGTTTGAAATTCGAGGCCTTAAGCAATTGTTTTTTTATATTTTAACTTATGGGTTTTTAGGGGAGGGTACCAATTTACCAGTTTCAAACCCAATTTTACATTTTACATTGCTTTAACACTTGGAATTTTGCAAAATAAAGGGCAAGGCACACGGACGGCGGGCGTACCTCAAGATCCCGAAGAAGTAAACTGTTGGCCGCGCAGAAGACGTCGGGAAAAGAACTCGGACTGTGGGGCTGAAAAATGCTGGACGCCTCGGAGCTCCGCGAATTTCAATCACTCAGTCGGTTGACAATGATAGTCGGAAAATCTGCTTAAATAGCAAAAACAACCATTAATGCAACAATTAATTCCTTCGTACGGCGGCTAGAAAGTTGGTGAGTTTAAATCTCACAGGCAACGGCGGGAGATCCGGAGTCCGGTGGCCGAGAAGACGTCTAGCCACGGCCGTGAGAAACGGCAAAGCATGAACGAAATTCCGGAAGGGAAAATCCGGGGTCCGGGGTCCGAGACTTGGAAAGACGTCGGGCGTCGGACGCCAGCAATAGCAAATCCGCAGTGGAAATCCGGAGAAGGAAACCCGAGGGTCCGGGCCCGGGAGGGGCCGCGGACAAGGGCATTCTGACAAGGGAAACCCGAACTGTGTTTAGACTTAGCATTTTTCAAAGGGGGCAAGTTCGGTCAAACCTAGTATGTGACTTTGAAGGGTGAGTTGACCAATTAGGGCACAAAAATGGACACGCAAAATGAGGCAAACCAAAAAGGGGCCGGCAATCAAAAGAGGGAAGAGAGGGTCCCCATTCCGAACGGGGCGTGTGTGCAATAGGCACAACACTTACCAAGCCTTTTAAAACATTTACAATCATTTTCCAATGGTTCTCAACCAACTTTTCAACTTACAACCTCATTTACAACTTATGACCCTTCATATTCCATGTTTTGCAACTTTTACAACATTTTGCAAAGTTGACAACTTGTGCAATTTGAGCCTCCAACACACCTAGCGACCTAATATGGACTCAAAAACATCTAAAATGGTCTCAGAAGACCTTATTACATGAGAAAATCACAAAAGCAAAACAAAATGACACTTTTGCCTATTGAAGGCATGAAACTTGAGGGTGCCCCTACACCAAACGTCAATCCCAATTTTGGATTGGAGACCTTCAAACATTGAATCACAGACCTCAACTACTTCTGAGTAGCCAAGGACCCCAGACACAACACTTGGGAGTAGTATTTTGTATGCTTGATTTCCGTACAGCTGTACATCACATTGAGAATCAGCATAATATTATTGAAATATTTTGTGTTGCTGATAATATTCTGGAAAGTCTGATTTTGGTGTTATAATGGGATATGCTGGTAATCACTGTTAATAAAATATTGCCCAGCATTGAAGAAGATTTAATATGGAATAATATACTGCTGTTTGGTTGCATAAATATAAGATGTAGGAGGGTTTATAAATATTCTGATCTTCAGCTGTCATGAATCAGATCTGAGCATAATACTTATCCTAGAGTTTATATCTGTTGTTCATGTAATATCAGCTGGCATAAAGATTGAGAAGGTCAGATCTTTGAATTAGCACACCTAAGGACCTAGATTTGACCAAAATTCACTCGTCAAACCCTAGAGGCATGTATGCCTCCCTCTTTTGCCACTTTGAAAAAAACAATTGAATAATTGCTCCTAAACACACAAAAATCAACTCTTTGCTCTACTAGATGGGGGAGGACAAAAATTTCTTTGGAAAAAACAGATTCATCAATCATTTTGTGTGATTGAAATGAGAAAGGAAAAGCATTTTTTAGCCTCTCTTATTTTGGTGTGTTAGCATGCTCTTTGTGGTGGTGTTTTTATGGTAACAAATGCCAAAAGCACACCTAGCACATGCTTTTGGCAACTTGTACCTTGGCATAGTGTACAAGATGGTGCATAAGGATGCCTTGTGCACTCCCAAGGTCTTCTTACACCTTTTTTGTGTTTTCTCTTATTCACATTTTACTAAGTTGGCAAAAACACATCTAGTGTGCACTTTTGCCACTTTACACACTTGATCCAAATGACTATTCAATGCACTAGAGCACTAAACCTGTCAAAAAAAGGAAAAATCTCATTTAGCTGTCAAAGGTGGATTGGAGGAGCACTTTAGACACTTGGGACAAAACCCACAGCCTAGCATGCTTGGCCTCCAAGTGCACCCTTCAATAACTTGCATGATTTTCACTTTTTCCAAAATTTGTTTGCATTGCCATGCTTGGCTTGAATTCCGGTTCTTTCACCTAGATTTTCATGATTTTTGATAAATGTGCCAATCCACACCTGACACATGCTTTAGGAAACTTGTCCAATGCTAGACTTGCCAGTTTGGCATATCTGGCACCATAGCTTGCCACTTTGGCCCATTTCGCTGTTTTGATCACTGAACTTCATCCATTCTTCCCTATTTCTCCCTATTTCTGTACTTTGACATTGATTGTGAGATTTTACAACTCTTAGACACTTCCATACACAAATACAACACAAAAATAACACAAATAACACTTAAAACAGCAGAAACAGAATGAAACATTGCAAACAATAATGGTGAACATAGTCATTTCAGTAGGGATACAGTAGATCCCAAGTCTCAAATAGCTGAAATTCGAAATTAATGTCAAATTAAACCTACATAATCAACACTGACATGTGGATTATTTAGCGTTATCTTACCTGTAATAGACAGGTATCTAACTATCTGATATAGCATCCTGCCATAGTACTTATGTGATTTTTTAGTTAGAATCAAGTGCAGAGGTAAAATACAAATACATTTTACCCTTCCTTCTAACAGTCCTTATCAAATTCCAATAGCATCCACACAAAAGCAAGCAGATGAGATATGACCCAAATAGAAACAATCCAGATCCTACAGCAATAAAGCTGCTCCAACACTTACATATTTTGTTTAATTCCAGATTTCCTAGAATACAAAAGGCAAAGAATTATTCAGACAGAAATAGAAAATCTAGTCAGTGGATGTAATGTTGTAAGATAATACATTACCAGAATATCAATTCCGCCAAAATTTTCTCTGACCCATTTGGCAAACAGATTTACAGAATTTGTATCCACTATATCTAATTGATGGAAAACCACATTTAATCCCTGTTTCTGTAAAGATGCAACCACTTCCTGTCCTCTATCACTATCCCTTGAAGTGAGAACAACAGTCAGGCCGTGCTTAGCAAGTTGTTGAACAATCTCAAACCCAATACCTCTATTACTTCCAGTTACTACTGCCAGCGTATCTGTAGACCACCATCTGCCATAAAATTAATTAGTTAGCAACTTAGCACAAAGCTGTAGCATCAATTATTGGACTAAGAACTGAGATACATACTCTCTAGTACTCTTCTGTTACATCCCATCTAAAACCAATAATAAATGCCTGTTAAATCAATCTGGCATTTGATCTCATTAACTATGGTTGGATATTAATTATGACAAACAAATTAACACAAGACATCAATTGTTCAAGTAGCCAACTCTGAATATTACTTTTATATGTTATGTGGCTGACCATATTGGTCAAATGGATGATCAGAATCCATACATAGCAACGTTAAACCAAAAAAGGATCCCAAAATCAGGGTAGAGTACATTGTAATTCATCATCAGCATTGACATTTTTCTCTTGCGCACTTTTATTCTCTACTTTTGTTTCACTGTGACCTACAATATCCGATAAATCCCAGAGGATTGTATTCTAAAGATAGTTTTATGTTCTGGGCAGGTAAGCTGGGTAATTTATGATGTAAATAATAAAAGTTTGGTGGCATGAAACACTAATATAGCAAGAAGCCAGTTTACTGCTACAGTTTCGTGCATGAACTTCATATTCAGTGAATGCACAACAATGTTTTATCTCCTTAGATTACTGCCCTGGTCAATGACCACAGGAACCTGCATTGCAGTGGAAATTCCATGGTAATCTTGGGACTGAAAATCATATTTTTTATATGCCTTTCTGAATTCAATTTTACATCTACTTGATACTTAAATGTATCATGCATATTGTTGATGAAATCCCTGCGAGGATTTATGATGAACTCATTGACTTATGAATTATACATGGATATTGTGACATGTATCCTGACTCGTTATCACAAAGCCATATTGTAATGTCCCCTTTTTCCGAGTAATCATCCGCAAAGTCCACTAGCTTATTTTATTCCCATATGCTAAGGTGGAAAAAATTGAGGGAATAATTTAATTAATTAAATATTTAATCGTCATAAGTCACTTTGGGACATTTATATTTAATTAATTGCTTTTATTATTAAAGTGACTTTTAATAAATGTATTGATAAATTATTAAATAATGTCATTTGGGAAAAAATATAATATAATAAAAAAATAAAGAAGGTGAGTGAATAAAAAGGTGGTGAAGGAAAATCATTATTCATCTTTTGGAAATTATTATCGAGAAGAATTTGGAGAGCTTGTTCTACAGGTTCTAGAAGCTTGAGGACAAAAACCATTGGGTTTCATGGTCGATTGGATGAAAACCCAATACCATCAAATGGTGGGTTCATCTCAGAATTCGCATAGAGATTCATCGATCAGTTTGGAGGATTTTCGAAATTTGTGAAGTGTTTTGGGCAAAGACAAACTTCAAAGTTGAATAATGTTCCAATTGCAGAGGAAAGATTAGGTATTATTTATATGAAAATTCCTTGAAAAGTGATTCTCAGCTATTTTGAAACTAGCTGCATCTATTTTGTGTGAAGTCCTATCATTTTATGAAGTGTGTCATAATTCCGAGCTAGTGTGGCTTATATTGAGCAACCGAATATCATTCAAAAGGCTGTACTATTCTTAATTTCAAAGCGCAAGTCTTAAGGAATAGTTGTTGTTGTCATGCAGCCTATTACCAAGGAGTCGACTTGGGTCGATGCTTAGTTTGAAGCAATACAACCTTGTAAGGATTCGACGGTGATGTTAGGGGAGCCACATCAATACTTTAAGAGGAATCAAGAGGGTTAATGGAGGTGTGAATATTCCAAGCGTAGCATAATTTTATGTCTTCCAAAGCCACCACATTTGAATAAGCTATTGCTTATGCTAGCTGCCACTCTTAAGTACAAGCTCTGAGTAAAGGGTGACATGGGTGTTGAATCTTCCTTATCACTACCGCCTTATCACTTTATTTGTTGTGTTGCCAGCATCAACCGCCTTACATAGTCTAGGATGTGCCTGTGTTCATGTGAAGCCGTTTCATTGTGGGGACTTATTTATTTGCATAGTATATCGATTGGAGTATGCTCAAGTCAGCAATAATATTACTTTAATGGATCCTAAATTTCAAATTATAAATGTAATAGCAAATAATTTGTGACTGTAACAGCATTATTGTTTTTGAAGGAATTATACATTAACTAGGTTGATTATAATATTGGCATAATGTTACTATGAGCATTTTATATTATTGGACAAATCACTATTTGAAACTATTTGCAATCCCCAAAATGAATGGAAACCTTTAAGAACAGCATAAGGCAAAAACTGTTTGATGAAATGTCAGAGCAGTAAATTGAAAAAAATTGCAAATAATTGGTGTCATTTGGTAGGGGGATCTTACAGTGGTATCAAAGCCTAAGTCCTATCAGCCTAAGGGTTATGTACACTAGTGACAAGGCTAAACAGTATGTTGAAAAAGAGAAAAAAAACAATTCCAGTTTCTTGAGCCATATCTAGAAGAGGATACATTGTTAGTTGCATTAGCAGCGAGGCAGCCGCATAGAATTATACAAGGAATTGAAACTATGGTGGGTCCAGGTAATGTGAGTCCTCGGGATAGGACTGAGAGGAGATTTGACCAAGATAGTGTACAAAACATATTGAATGATCTAGCACGAGGATAGCAAGAAATGATACAACAATTTATGCAATCATAACAGCAGTCGATCACAGCCATTAGGCAAATGTCACAGGATATGAGTTCTCTCAGGGTGATTCAAAATGCTACAGGTGTAGGTAGCAATGCAGGTATTAGCATTCCAAGAGGAGCCAATACAGGTGGTTCAAGTAGACCTTTCCAACCCACATTTACAACAAGGGAAGATGAGGAAGCATCCCAACATGAAGAGTAAGTTGATGAGGTAATGGCATATGATGAGTACCATACACTTCCTCATGCAATTAGAAATGAGATCACCTTAAACCAATATATGAATCAGCAGAAAGATAGGAGAAAGACACAACAAAAACAAAGGCTACAAGGCCCACATAGGGAGTACTGGCATGCCTTGAGAAAATTAACTCTTCCTACTTTTGATGGTAGTGGGAAAAGCATAGAACGTGCCTCAATACACAAACTTGATACATCTTTTACACTAAAACCCATACCAAAAGAGGAGGCAATTAGGTTTGCAACCTCGCATTTGGAGGGAGCAGCATATGATTGGTGGCATCATGGTTTGGTGACTCAAAACGATGCTTTTAGTCAATCCTATGAGGAATTCAATAGCAAATTGATTGCTATATTTGATCAAAAGGATGTAGAGGTGTATTTCCACAAGTTGGCATTGATTTGACAAAATGGTGATGTTGATAGCTACATCAATGAGTTCCAAAAATTTGTTATGGTCCCTGATATGTCAAAAAAAAGAGAGTTGTAATGTTGTTTGTAGAGGGTTTGAACACAAACTTGAGAGGTTTGGTGAAGGCTTCCAAGCCTAGTACTCTACAGGATGCTATCCAGATGGCGCTTGATCTTGAGACTACACCTCCTACACATCAATTCCAAAAGAAGAGTTTCAAGGATAATAAACTAGGCAGGAGAACTCTCAATCAGCCTAAGCATATGCCACCTAAGATGGATTTTGAAACAAGGAATGAGTTGCATAGGAAGAAGTTATGTTTCACTTGCAAGGAACCATGGGAACCCAGACACAACTGCCTTGGTGAAAGGCAATGCGCATTTCATTGAGGTCATCTCCAATATTGATGAGGAGGTTGTAGACACTAGTTCGGAAAGTGAACATGAGGAGTTGCCATTAGAGCACAATGATGCTACTACAGGAGAAATGACACATGGAACTATTGCTTCATTATCGGGAGTTCCTAAGTATCACCCTTTTAGAGTGAGAGGAGTCTTGAATGGACAGCAGGTTATTTGTTTAGTTGATAATGGAGCGACTCATAATTTCATTGATGAGGGTCTAGTGGTGAAGAGAGGATTGCAGGTTGAGGATTTTCTAGGATTCAATGTTGTAATGACTGATGGATTCAAAATGAGTTGTACTAGGAGGGTTCCTCAGTTGAGTATTCAATTGAGTGACTATTTAGTCATTGATGATTTCTATGTGATTGGGATTGGTGAGATTGATGTTGTTATGGGAATCCAATGGTTGCATTCACTTGGCAGATATAGTCATGACTTTAGAAGATGGAGTTGGAGTTTATATCAGATGGGAAAAAAAGAAGTGTTGAGAGCTTTGGTAGATGGTGCGCTAAAGGTAGTGACAACAAAGAAAATGGAGGCTTTATTTAGACATGGTAAGGGTGCAAGGGCAGCCCAATGATTTATGTCTTTTGAATCTTCTTCTAGTGATGATAGGCAATACCAGGTAGATGGCATTGGTGGGAGTCATTGTCTTGTTGATATTCCAGACTTTATAGCCAAATATGAGATAGCGTTGGGGGATCCAAGGTACGCACAAGACATGCCATTCCATGTTGGAGTTATTATTCCTTGCTTCTTGAGGACAACACTACTTATCACATTGGAAGGACACAAGGTATGTAAAGATTTTGTTATCATTCAATTTTTGCCAATGATCAAGTATATCATATCCCTAGTTTGCTGAGTTGGCATAATTCTATCAATTTGCAGCAAGTGGGACAATTTCTAGATTTGGTTCAAGGGTTTTCATCTTACACTTGGATGTTTAGTGGCTGTCCTATAATACTGAGCATAAAACTTTCAAACCTTGCATTGATGATTGTGGATGATTACTTGGGTTTGTGTGTGCAGAATTGTCACTTTAGCACTTGGAGTTTGAGTGATGATTCTAAGGCTTGAGATCAAGGGGTTTGCATGATTGTTAGATTGCTTCATAGGGTAATGTAGGGAGATAGAACTGCTGATTTCAGTTGTATCAGAGAGGAGCAGCGAATTTGTGGTGGACCATTCAGAAGATTGATATGGGATCTTGGTAATTGGCCTTGGCATACAAGTACAGATTGTGTGGGGGCAGCAAACTGCGAGAAGGGAGGATTTTAATATCCCCTTTTTCCAAGTGGTCATCCAGTGGAGTCCACTAGCTTATTTTATTCCCATAAGCTAGAGTGGAAAAAATTGAGAGAATAATTCAATTAATTAAATATTTAATCATCCTAAGTCACTTTTGGGACATTTATATTTAATTAATTGGTTTTACTATTAAAGTGACTTTCAATAAATGTATTGATAAATTATTAAATAAAGTCACTTTTGGAAAAAGTAAAATATATTAATAAAAAGACAGTGAGTGAATAAAAAGGTGGTGAAAGAAAATCATTATTTGTCTTTTGGAAATTATTATTGGAAAAAAATTGGAGAGCTTGTTCTATAGGTTCCAAAAGCTTGAGGTTGAAAACCCTTGAGTTTCATGGTCGATTGGACGAAAACCCAATGCCATCAGATGGCAGATTCATCTCAAAATTCGCATAGAGCTTAATCAATCAATTTGGAGGATTTTGAAATTTGTTCTAGTTGCAGAGGAGAGATAAGGTATTATTTATATGAAATTCCTTGAAGTCATTCTCAGCTATTTTGAAACTAGCCGCACCTATTTTGTATGAAGTCCTGTCATTTTAGCAAGTAAAAGGAGAATCGATGGTCATATTATGAAGTGTGCCATAATTCCAAGCTAGCGCAACTTATATTGAGCAATCAAATATCATTCAAAAGGTCATACTATTCTTAATTTCAAAGTGCAAGTCTTAAGGAATAGATGTTGTTGCCGTGCAGCCTACTACGAAGGAGTCGACTTGGGTTGATGCTTAGTCTAAAGAAATATAGCCTTGGAAGGAATCGATTGTAATGTCCCTGTTTTGGAGGTAGAAATGATTTAATTAATTTAATTAATTAAGTTGTCCAATTAATAATTTATCTTATGGATAATTTAGTTGATTATTTTGATTAAAAAGTATTAAGTTAATTAATTATAAAGTTATCAAATAAATTAAAATTAAAAGGTAACTTTATATTTAATTAATTTAATAAAGTGACTTAAATTAATATTATATCATAAAAAGTCAAATGAAATAAAGTTCTAGAAGGAGGCCGATGTAATATCCCTTGCAAGTTCTGATATTAAATTGCAGCTCTAACCTTCAAGGAATATCGTCAAACACTTTACATGTAAACTTCCAGCTTGCTGGTTTGAGTTATCAGTCCGATCTAGTTGCTTGGAAATGACTTCAAAGTGCTGCAATTAGTGCTTAAAGTGCTACTAGTGATGCAAGATTGATTTACAAAGCAATAGAAGTGATAAACTGACTATTCCTAACCCTTCTCATACATTGCCATGACTAAAATTGACAAGTACAGCTAATAGACATATTGTCAAACACTTTGTATGCATTCTATGGCAGCAAATATGCAACTACAGCATGTAAGCATTAATACAAACACTTGTCAACAAGCTGATCATGAAATAAGAACACCTACAGCCAACTGACATTTTACCAAACAATTGTCATGCATCCTAATATAGCATTCAAATGACCATTACATTGATGTATGAATCTCCAATGATGAAATCCTTATTGAAAATGTGATCTCCAAATACCAAGCTAACATGAGCCGCCAAGATTCTTGGCTTTACATCCAATGTAAATATAATATCAAGTCTGATATAGATGTACACCTACAGCAGTAGCCATACAATGACAAATAATATCATGCAACTACTCAAATTTACAATGGAACCTGATGGATGTAGTCGCCCTTATGCTGGAGATGAAGAAGCAATCAATATCCAATGCAAATAACCTCTTCCAAGCACAATTCGTGGCTCTCAACCAGCCGCCTCTGTTCTGATGAGAAATATTTATATAAAATAATTCGTAGCACCAAACTCTCCAAATGAGCACCAAATATCATCACAAGGCCTTCACCAAAAGGCCGCTCCAGCTAGTTAGTGAAATCGATGGGTGTATGAGCCTCCATGAGTAAAAACGTGGTCATCCATGGCTGGTGCGAATGACTGTAAATGTATATCAGAACTGCTAGTAATTGATGTATGATGCAAATTACCCCTCTCAAGGCTCAATCGAACAAGACTCAATGCCTTTGTAATCTGCAAATGAACTTGGCCCTTGGCCACAAATTAGCACAAATAGAAAGGCTGAGATACCTTCCTCCAACTGCAATAATTCAAGTGATATTTCACACCCTCAAAATTGCCTTCCAATTGAGAGTTTTCATTTTCAATGGCTAACTGAAACAACTGTAGAAACCCTAGGCTCCACAACTGAAAACATCAAACATCAACAACAAATCTGGATGATGAGAATGAAGCCCATGATGTCTATTTATTCTTTTTCCTCAATAGGTCGGCTGTAATGTCCTCGTTTTGGAGGTAGAAATGATTTAATTTCATTTCCAACGATTTGCCATCGTAATTTCATTTCATTTTCAGTTTCATTTCATTTCGAAATTGAATGATAGTTTGTGTGAGGAGCTCAAAACCCCCCCCAAGCAAGGAGATATCATTTCCAACGATTTGCCATCGAGGAGAGCAGATTCAAACACCATTTTGTGTGGATTTTGAAGAGAAATTCGATTCACAGGTAGGGGTTTTGTTTTTGTTTTTTATTTTTGCTTAATCATTTTCTTTCATTCTTCTTGCAAAATACTCATTCCAAATTGAAAAAAAGTCATAATAGAGTACAAAGAAACAATTTTTTTGCATTTACAATCCAAAAAACAAGATTCATCACAATCTTTTGTTGATTTTTGCTGATTTTTTTCATTGTTTTTTGAAATTTTCAGACCTAGGTTCATTTTTTGTGTAAAATGATAAGATTAGTTAATAATGTTAATTTATAATTCATTTAAACACATTTGTATCAATTTAAATCAAATTTAGCTCTATATCTTTTAAGTTTTAAATTTTTAATGATTTAGGTTGTTTTTAAATTTTTTTTGTATTAAAAAACTAATATGTTGTACATATTTTTTGTGTGTGTAGATTGATCATTGAGCATTGAATACACACTATAATGGCTTCTGGCTCAGCATCAGGTTCCAACCCCGCCCCACCATGTTCCACCCCGTCTACACCATCATCATGGGTTCCAGGCACTCGTCCTGCAGGGGCTAGAGACCCTACATGGAAGTATGGTGTGAGAGGGCACGTACCTGGAACAGTTGTTTGCAGTGAGTGCAAGAATACATATCATGGAGGCATAAATCGCCTCAAATACCATCTTGCAGGCATTCCTCAGCGTGATGCCAAGCCTTGTGAGAAGCCCAAAGAAGAGATTAGAAGAGAGATGCTTGCACTACTCTCAATTGCCGAGGAAAGAAAAATGCAAAGGGAGAGGGCAAAAAAAGCCATAGCAGCTGCCATAGCTAGTGGACATGCGCATGCCCATGGCCAAACTTAGGAGCACGAGGCTGAGCACATGGAGATAGAGTCAGATGAGGAGGGAGATATTGGCATTGTTGGCTCTCTTCGTGGTCCACGGATTCGCGTTCATAGCACAGCCACAGCTGTATTGTCCTCTAGGCCCCCCGTTTCCTCTAGTTCGACTTCGACTAGAGTGCCAATGCCACCACCACCTTCATCTTCACGCAACCCACAGAGTTTTTTTGTGCCTCGAAACACACCAGGAGCACAGGTATCATTGGAGGCTACAGGGTGGAACAAGGAGGTGCATCAACATGCCGAGTCGGCATGTGCTGACTTTTGGTATTTCAATAACATACCATTTAATGTGGCGAGTAGTCCCTATTGGCACAATATGGTCACTGCATTGACAGTTGCGGGAAAAGGCTTCAAGCCACCTTCTCACAAAGATTTGAGTGGGAGGTAGGTGAAAGTCAACTTAAATTTTATGCTAAGTTTATGTTCTTTAAATCAAATTAATTTATAATTTATTATTTATGTTGAATTGAAGCTATTTTTTGTTTAAAACTTACAATTTTGTACTTATTTAATTATTTTACTTTGTACCTGCAGGTTGCTCACAAATGCAACCCAAAGGGCAATGCAAGTGGTTGAACAACAAAAAGTTAAATGGAAGAAATATGGCTGCTCCATTCTTTCTGATGGGTGGACGGATGGGAGAAACCGCACCATCATTAACTTTTTGGTTGCTTGCAAAGGTGAAGTTGTGTTTTGGAAGTCGATAGATGCTTCCAACAGGATAAAAACTGCAGATACATTGTGTACATTGTTGGAAGAAGTTGTGATGGAGGTGGGGATTGCTAATGTGGTGCAAGTTATCACAGATAATGCAGCAGCGTATGTGGCAGCAGGAAGAATGCTTGAGATTAGACATCCATCACTCTTTTGGTCACCTTGTGCGGCACATTGCCTTGACCTTCTTTTGGAGGACATAGGCAAACTTGTTTGGGTGGCACCGATTGTAGATGATGCAAGGAGCATCACAAAATTTATCTACAATCACCCTTGGGTTCTTAGCTTGATGAGAGATCATACGCAAGGGAAGGAGTTGGTGAGACCAGGTGCCACAAGGTTTGCAACGATTTTCATAACGTTGCAAAGCATTTTGGATTCTTTGGGCTTTTTAAAACAAATGTTTGTGAGTCAAGCATGGAATGACTCCTCATATTCAAAGAAGCCCGAAGGAGAGAGAGTTGCTGCAATAGTCTTTGACCACTTGTTTGCACAAAAAGCTACAGAGATCGTGAAGGTAACTTCAAAACTTTGATTTTAATTTTAAACTCAAGTTGAATATAAATATATATATTTTTTAATTTAACTTTAAGCCTTTCATTATAAATTTCTAACTTTGATCTTTTTGTATTTTTAATCTAGGTGTCGGAGCCCTTGGTAAGAGTCCTTCACTTGGTAGATGGGGATCAAAACCCCATGGGATATATTTATGAGGCCATGGATAGGGCCAAAGAGGCTATCAAAAGTTACTACATGGGGAACAGCCTGAAATTTGATCCCATATGGGAAATTGTTGATAGGAGGTGGAACAATCAACTCCACCAACCCATCCATGCAGCAGGGTACTTCCTCAACCCTTATTATTTCTTCTCAAAGAGCTTCTCCGATCCTAATGGAGAGGTTATGGAGGGGCTTATGACATGCTTTCAGAGGATGGAATCTGAGGTTGCAGCGAGAGACCACATCGTCATGGAGTTGGATATGTACAAGGAAGCAACTGGTAATCTCTTTTCTTCAGAGATGGCTCTTAGAGGAAGAAACACTTTGCCACTAGGTATAAAATTGGGAGTCTTTAACTTTTAAGTTTATTTCACATGCATCATGATCATATAATTTGATAAAATGTGTTTTACTTTTGACTTTTGAGTCTTTGACTTTGTTTTCTAACTCTTCAATATTTTTTTTTTTTGCAGAGGTTTGGTGGAAAACTTGGGGTGGAAAAACCCCACATCTTCAAAAAATTGCCCTCCGCGTATTATGTCAGCCCTGTAGTGCATCCAGTTGTGAGTGCAATTGGAGCTTGTTCGAGTCCATTCACACGAAAAAGAGGAACAAGTTAGCACAAAAGCGCCTAAATGATCTTGTCTTTGTGCAATACAACCTTCGGTTGCGCACAAAGAGAGTAGAAGAAAAATCACTGGATCCTATTGATTTAGATGAGATAGATCCTTATAGTGATTGGACAGGGCGAGATGAGCAGCCTCCATTGTTTAGCGCGGATGAGATCCTTGACTTTGAGAGACAAGCAATGGAGGATGTGGGTGCATCAGGAGATGTAGGGTTGGAGGACATTCCTGAGCCAGAGCCACAGACACAACCTTCCATGCCAACCGAGGAGCCAGTAGCAGTAGCAGTAGCACCGCGAGTGCAATCACCGCCACCACCTCCACGCACACGCGGGAGGGCTAGAGGACCCACCCCTTCTTCCCTAGCTGCTGCTAGACTAGGGAAGAGGAAAGCCTAGCATGTTGTATTTAGTTACTGTTTAGTATTTGCTTCTAGTTCTAGTTTTATTGCTTTCATGTATTAGACTTTCAGGCTTTTAGCCATTGGGATTCCGCATAAGAATGCGATTTTGTAATCAATTTACATTGAAGTCAATCAAAATTAATAGAAAACACTTTTGTACTCATTTATGGATTCATTGGATTCATCTTGTCATTGAATTTTGCAAAAAAAATGTGTTTCTAATGAAATTTATGCAATTTTTTAAGTTCCCGAATTTTTTTGCCGAGTTTTAAAAACTTTCTAGTTTTTGGCTTGGCGAGTTTTTTCTTGGGGCGAGTTTTCCAACTATGGTTTTAACAACTCAATACAAACACATTCATACCATTAACCTATTTAACAAACTATAACAAACCTAATTATTTTAAACATAATTATTTTATGCTTCCCATGATGCAATATTCCTAACACCCCCCATATTGCATCATTCACCAAATGGAGATAACTGGACCAACAAGACTTGATGACCAAGTTTTGTAGTTCATCATAAGGTATGAGTAGGGACATACACATCTTCTCATGACAAGCAATAGTGGAACTAGCCTCACTACGCTTATTGTGCTTTCATCCAAGGATAGGGACAAACACATCTACCCATGGAACCAAGGATAGGGTGTTACACCCCAATTGTGTAATTACTATTTACTATTACTATGTAAGGTAAATGTGAATGTAATGTACTTTGTTACACCCCAAATAAATTGTATTTGTACTTTGTTATCACTTCTTTTTGAATGAATGTCATCTCAATTTATATTAAATGAAGGAATGTATTTATGTGATTGGATGAATATTGAATTGATATTCTAACTTTGGCGATGTACTATGTGTTGGTGTGTGTTTTGAGTACGCCACCGAACACAGAATAAAATGCCCAAGGGACAGTTTATCCTCTCTTGAAAAGTGATTGCAAATACCTAAAAGATAATACAATAACTCCAATGTTTCTTTGGTCAGGTCATGACATGTGGATAAGGCCAGTGGGCGTTGTGATTTGCTGGTAATCACAAGGGGACTTACGCTAAGATCTATTTGCAAGTTTAGGACTTAGACAGTTTTGTCATTGAAAGCTCTTTTGATGGGTATTTCAGATTTCCAAAAACAATGCAAAAAGGCAAGGGTTTAGAAGTCTAAGCTACTCCTAAGAACTCAAGAGACGGCGGCGACGAGATAAAATAGGGTAACTGCACTTTGTTTCACCACCT
The DNA here is from genome assembly GCA_007115665.2 of Sequoiadendron giganteum. NCBI lineage: Eukaryota > Viridiplantae > Streptophyta > Pinopsida > Cupressales > Cupressaceae > Sequoiadendron > Sequoiadendron giganteum. The sequence goes on along the minus strand of CM021103.1, from coordinate 632,737,385 downwards.
TCGGACAACTACGCAAAGCGGGTGCAATCTTCAACGGAAGTAATAATAATTTTCATGTTTGAATTGATTTAAAACAAACAGAAGTTAAGCATCCACAAATTAATGGCTCAAACTAACTTTACACATTGAATGCAAATCATCCATCCAACAAAAGTATGAGCTTGATTTTATCTACCATTGCTATCAAATCTATCATCCACTAATAACATGTAAATGAAATACTAACTTAATTCTACTCTAAGCGTTCAAGGAGAAATATTAAAACCTTGCACACTACTTGAAAATAAAAGTGGTTCTTAGCAAATCATGCACAAGAGCTTTTATAAACGGAAATAGTTTTGTCGCAACAATCTTATACAACTCACTTCACAATTTACAAATGAGGGGCGAGCTCAATTTATAGGCTCCCCGATTACAATTCAATGGCCAAGATTGATTTCAAATCAACGGCGAGATTACAAAATAAAACCCTAATTAGGGCTTGTCACAATTAACTACCTCTCGACCAATGAGAAAACTACATTTTGGGACACTTGTCCTTCTTGCTAAATATAAATCAACTCCATGGATAAGTCAAGTTCATTGAACCTAGACATGTTGACTTGGACAATTTGATTGGTTGGAAGATGACGAGGCGCCACCTCAGCGTGTTGGATGTCCTCCTTGGTCTCCTTGTTCTTTTTCCATGCATTTGCCTTAGAATATCTTTCTTTGCCAACGACTCTGTCCTTTGTGCCTGTTTCTTCCTGGCTTTGATCTTGGATTTCTTTTGAGATTTTGATTTCTTCTTCTCACTTGTATTTAAGGTTTGGAAGTCTCCCCGTGGAGTAGTTATTGGACTTTTCCTTCCTAATTGCTTTGAAATTCCTTCAAGTGCCTTGGATATGGAGAAGAACTCTCTTGTGCTTTCGCCAAAATGGAGGAAATTGGAACTTTCTCTGTGAAGTATTTCCCATACTCAGCCAAATTTTGGCCGTTTTGTAACACCTTCGTGTGGACCGTTCAACACTTGGCCAGGATTTTTGCCATCTTTATGCTCGAATGAACTTTGCCTATGGATTTGTCTTCAATTCTGAGTTTGGCTTGTGCTAAGTAGGGCAGACTCCATCCTTGGGCAAGGATTTTATTCATTTCCTTTTTATTTCTCTTCATTTTTCCTGTTTTCTTTCCAACACTTAGTCAAAATTTGATCCTTTTATTGTAGGAAAATCCCACACTTAGCCAATTTTCTGAGTTTTCCTTGGCAGACTTCATGCTTGGCCGGACATTTTTCTTTGAGCAGACTTTCTGCTTGGCTGGACATTTTTCTACTAGGCGAACTTGGTGAGTGCTTAGACATTCTCATGCTTGGTGCACTTTGCCAATGCCTTAGAAATTTTCCTTCCCTCCAAAGTTGGGCGGACTTCTCAATAGATTTGCCAATTTTCCTCTTGCCAAGGGTGGACTTTGACTGATCCATCCCATGGATGGACTTCCTCAATGTCTTTCCATTCTTTACTTCCTTATGGTGGACTTCATGATGGCTTTTCCAGAGGGTGGCGAACTTTGAAGGCCGGCTTGCCAAGGTTGATGGCGGACTTTCAAGATGCTTTGCCATTTCTTTCCAAGGCAAGGGTGGACTTGGCCTTGTCTTGCGCCATCCACCTCTTCCTTGGGCGGACTTCATACTTCTTAGGCCATGGGCGGACTTGGCCTCTTCCTTGCCATGGGCGGACTTGGCTCTCCTTATGCCATGGGCGGACTTCAGCCTTCTTGTGCCATGGGCGAACTTGGCCTCTTCCCTCGCCATCCAATTCTCTTCTAGGGCGGACTTCATGCTTCCTCAAGCCATGGGCGGACTTGGAGCTTGGCCTGCCAGTGCCATGGCGGACTTCAGCCTTGGCTTGCCATTGATTGCCCTTGGCTTGCCAAAGGTAGGGCAGACTTCATGTCTTGTCTGCCATTCTTTCCTCATGGGCGCTCTTCTCAGACTTAGCCATTTTCACCAAACTTTTGCTATTTTACCTTGATTTTCATGATTTCTGGAGGCATGTTGACATCATGCTCTGTGGGATCCCAAAATAGAAACTTTCCAAAAATAGAAAAAGCAAAAAGCATCCCTAAAAAAATAGGAACTCCAGAATGGCCTAAAAATGTCAAAAATCAAAAAAGCAAAAAGCAAAAAAGCAGAATCCCTAAAAAATAGGAAGTGTCAGAATTGACTCAAAGCAATGGCGTTCCTTGTCTACCGGTCCTTCTGAGCACTTCCATGACATCTAGGCACTGATACAGGCTTGAATTCTCTACTTGGCTCAAATGATTTCTACAAAACTTTAACTCCTCATTGTAAATAAATGGTGATAAGCAGTTGCGCTACCAAGGCAAAAACCGAAAAGCAAAAAGAAGGGGGTCCCCATTTGCAATGGGGCGATGTGTGAAATAGGTCACAACACTATGTATACTGCATATTTTGTGAACAACTAACTACCAAGAGCATGTGTTAGTGGTTGAAGGTATATGTTCAATTCCTCCAAGCGGAGGGGAAGTATCACTCAGGAGAAGGTCTTGGTCGGGTAACCAGTAACGTAACCTATCTGAACTAACACACACACCACAGTAGTATAATTGAGTTGAGCTATTAAGAGGAAAATTGGTAAGTCATCCTTAGTCAATATGTTTGCATTAGTAAAGGTCTTGCTTACTTTTGAATGCATTATTGGGTGATGTTTATCTATTTGAGCTTGTGAGTTCTTTCCTTGTTACTATGCTTGTATTCATATATGGAACATACGAGGAATATGTATGCGCACACTCATGCACGAGTTGCTTATGCGCATGGAACTATTTGATGGAACTAACGACATGTATATGTATACGTATAGATATATCGCTCATAGGCTCTTATCAATACCATAGTAATTGTGTATGATTGGTATGAGAGTCAAATGTGTGTGTATATATATATATATATAAAGTATATACATATACCCATATGTATACATGTATACATGTATCAATATATGTGGATGATGGCAAATCGACATGCCCATATGAATGTATTGATACATGTATACATATACATGTACATAGAGGCATATATATATACATACACAACCGATATATTAATATAACAATGTGATTGCTATTTTGTTGTATTCATTTGTATCTCGATTATATATACATGCTTTATTGACATATGATAAATATGGATATATACTAACATATACATATATACATATATATATATATATATATATTTATGTGTGCTAATATATATATATATATATTTAAATGATATTTTCTTTGAGATCGACCATCTAAAGCAATGATTATCAGTCGATTTATAACTAAATCAAAGACCGAAGTTTGATAAAGATGTGACTGTATTATTTAGCCACATTTTACTCTTGTTGTCTACGAAAGAAGAGTTTGTAATCTGCAAACAAAGAGCACCCATTAAGTTGATGTTTAATAAGAGAATAAGTCGACGCCTTTTTTATGGGGAAACCGTGGACTTAGTAAACTGAATTGCCATGTTATTTTGCATCGACCAACATCTGTAAAAGCATGTACACATATCGACAGCTTTGTCAAACCAATTTAATGAGTGAATCGACTCATATTATAACTTAGTCAATATAAGTTTGGTGTTGCAAATCTGATGTTGACTTTTCAGACGTAAAGGATATCACGCCAACTCTGTATGTGAATATGAAGCCTTGGTGCCACCTTTGAATTCTTATACCTGTAGATGTCCATTTGAAATTGCAAACCGAATTCTATCATGTGGAAATTTGAATTAGTCTCTAAGTGATGTCGATCAAAAGGGTCGATCTGTAGTTGTTTAAGCTAAGTATGTGCTTACGTGTTTGCCACCTTTTAGCTGAGATAGATGTGTTGCTGTGCATGCAATTTGTTGTCAAAGTTCATGCCTAATCTATAGGTTGTGTGATCTCCAAGTTGCTGTATATACAGAGGAGTAAGTTTATTTATTTGGATGCATTATAAATAGAGGAGTAAGTTCATTTGTTTGGATGCATCCTTCTATGCATTATTCCTTGAGCAAGTTTCTGCATTTTATATACATTTCTATCTGCCAAAATACAGTGAGTGAAAGATTTGAGCATTAGAGAGAGTTTGTTATTATTGAGAGAAGTACTTGCCAACTTTAGAGATAGTAGTTATTGAGTCTTTGCTGAAGGATTGATACCAAGCTAGTTGTTGTTTTGGAAGTGTTGTGACTGCAGCTAGTTGATTGGAAAGCTTATCACAGGCATGAAGAAATTCTTCCCTTGTTTGCATTAGTGTTGAATGATTTGCTTCTTGACTGTTTAAAACCAGTCTTTATAGTTACTTGCATATAGGGAAAAGTAATGATAGCTTTGAAAGAAAAGTGGGAATTATTACCCTATTTTGTGTAATGTTTGTAATTACTCCATGATAGGAGAAACTGTTTGTCATAGGTATTGTTATTATAGTTGATATGATTAAGCCTGGGTAAGAGAGAATGTTTGTCATAGGTATTGTTATTATACTATATATGACCAAACATAGACAAGCTTAAGGAACACTCATAGCTAGATATGTAATTATGCTAGATGTCTCGTAGGTTACTCCTCGGATTGTTATCCAGTGAAGGAAGGGAACTAGTAAGTTGCTCCTAGGATTGTTATCCAATGAAGGGAGGGAACTACTACTTTGCTTAATGATTTGTGTTACCTTAAGTTGTGTTAAAGAGATAGGTTATCCTAGGGAGTAGCTTGCCCATGGAGAGGGATTTCCTAAGCATAGATATAATAGCCTTAAGCCAAAACGTGTTTGCTATAGTGTAAGTGAATGGTAGACCATCACTCGAAGTACTAAGTGAGAATACTTTGGCCAAAGTAGTGTGATTGCCCAAGGCTCCACAGTCAGTTCACCATGTCTATTTAAATGCATGAGGGGACCTAGCATAGGTTATAAATCCTAGTCATGTATGGCACAACACTAAGCTCAGAGTGGTATGTCGTACGGGGTTACCCAACCAATACCTTCGTCGAAGGGTAGGGCCATCTATCATTGATAGATGTGTGAGGGACCGCATATGAGTCCGTGGTTGGCGGAAAAGCACTTGAGTGATGCTTCTCCTCCTCAATAGGCGACAAAAAACCAAGGTTTTGAAAGGCGGATTCCTGGACCATCTATATCTTATGCTATGAAGCTCAAAGGAGCTATGTATGTAGTTATGTACTTTCTTGAAATATTGTACTTTGTGAAATATTGTAATGGAATGGAAATCCTTATTGTATGTTGTATAGCATCTTTGTTCATATATTCTCAATAAAGAAAGGAATTTTTTATATTGCAATGGCTTATTACATAGTTTATTTTACTTGCACAATGAAAACTTAGGAAAATTTACTTTAGTGAACTTTTGGCATATTGCATGTGATATTAGAGCTACCAAGTTTAGCTCTAGAACCTATGAGATCATCATTCTTTCCGTCCAACGTTATCTAATGTTGTGAGTTCTTATGTCAGGATGGTGCGTCTCAGATTAACGGCTCGAAATTCAGTAATCAGAAATTGAATCCTTGTGTCAGGATGGTGTATCTATGAGAGCTATGAATCGTTGCCCTTGCAACACACCTCTAACTCTGAAGGTTACTGCCTTTTGAATGCTGGATAATTGTGCTATGGTCCCATCACTCTTGGTATTTGTTGATGGTGTTTTTATGCACTTTACAACACAGGTAATACGTAGGTGCATTACTTCTCTTGAAAGACAGTCTTCCACAATCAAATTGCAGAACATTATCCCAAGGTCTCTCGGATGTCAGGTCTTGACAGTGCTTGGAATATTTCAGTTGTTTATATGATTTGCTGGAATCACAAGGTGGACTTACGGATGAATTACAAAGCGGGGAAGTTGGATTTGCAAATGGAGTTCTTAAGATGGGAAAGTTGCTGAGTGTTTGTTGCAGGTTCAAACAGCAGTCTGAAACTCCATTTCAACATCAAATTTAGCTTTACAATGTGCAATGAACCTTTCCTAAGGTTACTTATTAAAAAAAAAAGGAAAAGGGGCAGGGAAGAGAGAAGGTTTCTGGATCTTAAACTACGAATGAACAGTGATCATGGAGGCTGCTACAGTAGACAAACTCCCTAAACTGGGTTTTGCTTGGCCAAGAGGATCCTACAGTTACACAAAACCAGTGCAATCTTCTAAGGACTGCAGATCTTCAGTTTGCATACACACATCATGAACATGCAAGTGAACTAGGTTGCAGCAATCAAATAAATAAGCCCAGGCTAACTTTGCACAACAGCTTGTCATCAACAAGTGCCAAAAGTATGGGCTAAAAGTTCATCAAATACTGTAACAACAATCACCATTACCACTTCCATTCAAAAAACTACAACTAAAACTAACTTGGAAGGTAGAACCATGCACACATTATGAGCAAAATCAAAATGTAACACCCTTAGATCATGCAATGCTACTTTCTATTGCTACAGAATGTTTTTACAATAGCTCTCCAACAACTACAAATGAGGGGGAGACCCCTATTTATAGTTTTCCAAAGCCCAAATGAGTGGCTAGGATTGAGTTACATTGTGTAGCCCAGATTAAATTACATTAGGGCTTCACCTAGCCCACAATATTCAATAATTTAAAATACATCTTTGTCTTTTCCCTATTCTGCCCTGTAGTGGTCAATCACTGTAGCAGTTTTGTCTTCTAGCTGATTTCCTTTTTACTGTAGCTGAAACTGCCTGAAAAATGCCTTCTTCCTGATGGAATTATAGCATTACTCATTGGATCAAATGGTTCTATCGACGGACCCATGGTAGGCTTCTTGAAACTGGAAATGAGAGGCCGAAATGCTGTTCTGGAACGGTCGCGAGAGCACGGAACTCCGGATGGTACTTCTCGCATGCAAATTTGGAATTTGAAAAGCCAGGAGAGGATAAGACCCCATTTTACCATCTGGGTCGAAGTCCGTTTTTGATTTGGAGGTGCGCTAGTACGTTCCGGAAACATGAGCCCGGAATGCCGTTGTAAGAATGCTGTTTTGAAACGGCTGCAAGAACACGGAACTCCGGATGGTACTTCCCGGATGCAAATTTGGAATTTGAAAAGCTAGGGGAGGATAAGACCCCATTTTAGCATCTGGGTCGAAGTCCGTTTTTGATTTGGAGGTGCGCTAGTACATTCCGGAAATATGAGCCCGAAATGCCGCTGTAGGAATGCTGTTTTGAAACAGTCGCGAGAGCACAGAACTCCAGATGGTACTTTCCAGATGCAAATTTGGAATTTGAAAAGCCAGGAGAGGATAAGATCCCATTTTAGCATCTGGGTCGAAGTCCATTTTTGATTTGGAGGTGCGCTAGTACGTTCCAGAAACATGAGCCCAAAATGCCGCTGTAGGAATGCCGTTGCGGGGAAGCCGCTGCAGGGAAGCCGCTGTAGGAAAGCTGCTGCAGGAACATAGTTTTGGAATTTTCAAAACTTCCTGAAACTTAATAGAACCTTGTCAGTTCACTTAGGCACCACAAAAACATCCAAAATCTATAGGAAATCTATCCCCAAAATCAAAGAATGAAGGAAAAAGCGAATCGAGCAAGTGAGTGGGGGCAAAGACCGAAAAACCCAAGACTTAACCATTTTTTATTTAGGGGGGCAAAATATGGTCAACAAAAAATGAGACTTTGAAGGGCACATTGACCAACTAGGGCAGCAAAATGAGGGGCACGCAAAACAAGACGGGAGCAAAGAAGCCCGTTGGGAGAGAAAAAAAAGGGTCCTTGCCTATGGCGGAGCGTGTGTGCAAAATATGCACAACAAATGGCGACTTGCTGGGGGAAATGTTCTAGAGAATTTCGATGACAAACTGGAATCACAAACCCAGAATCTCTGGTTCCGACCTTCATGCTAGGGAAAACAAGCCAGACACTCAACCAAAGGATCAAAACCACTAGTTAACCCAACCTTCAGTATGCTAAAAATCAAAGTGTGTGCAATTACGTTAATTCCCATCTTTCAGTTGCTGCAAAAATCCAAGCTCCATCAAGTTAAGCTACGTAGTTTATTTTAACTCCAAAAGCATCCGGGACATTGTCTCTCTGCTAGTCAAGCATCCGTAGCCTCGACGAGGTTGTCACTATGATTCTCCCAAACATTGCTCTACTGCCAGTCGGGCGTCCATAGCCCCGGTAGAGTTATTTGTATACTCCTAAAAAGCTGAATTTATCTTCTTTTGATTTTCAATATTTTGTTTTCTTTCTTTGTTTCTTTTCTCTTTTCAGTTCTTTTATTTCAACCTACAAGCAATGAAGCTCGCGCTCAGGGCTGAGAATCACAGTGGTGCTGGAGCAGAATTTTGGATTTTTCACTTAACTAGACTTCACAAAGGACCTACAGTGACCGTTAGATTCTTAAAATTTGTGAGAGATATAAAATTCTAGAATACTTCAGAATCAAACTGACCAATGACTTATCCACTTTGAATCAAACATCTAGATCACTTGATACTGACAGAAGATCCTCACCATCCACTCTGAAAACTTGATTAGAGTTTGACAAAGAAATACATAGAACAACCCCAAGAAATAAGAATGGTTGTTGTGCGCACAGATGCACCCAACCAAAAGCAGAGGGACCCCGAACAAAGCAGCAACACAGCGAGAGCAAACAAAAACAAACAAAAGAAAACACCAAAACCAACCAAATCGGGACAACAAAAGAAAACAACGAAGAAACAGGAAACCTACAACAAACAAACTAACCTAAGGAGAGCAGGAAAGCGGAGTATTTACAGGAAACCTACACTACTCAAAACAAGTTATGTACAAAGATATTTACAAACTATGTTCCGGGTAAAGTGAGCTGACATTCATGCTCATTGGATTTCGCAATGCGTGCACAAAAAGACGGGCAATCGTTATAGTTCTCAACCATGCAGATTTATCCTTATATTCAGAGGGCTTAAATTCAATATGACAGAATTCAAATTCTACCCCAACACCATGAAGAATCAACAATTGAGGAGGCTCATTAAACCCATGATTAATCCATAGACATGTTCGTTTTTTCTCATTCCCATAGTCAAAATGATAAGTGCAGCTATGAAAATTAATAGGAGGAAGGAAGGATAGAACCTAGACTTCGTCACATGAAGGTGGTAGCATTTGACAATCAAGAGCAAGCACTGCACCGTCAGTCTTTGCATCAGCAACCTCGAGTGGGCATGATGGAGGGTGCAGCATCTCAGGAATCAAGTCTGCATAAGGCAGGGAGAACGGGGCAGCAAACACTTCTTCCATGTCTTGCGTGGGATCAACAATCCCCCTTGGCAGTTCTTCAAAAAGAAGTACTTCATCTCGTTGATCTTCTGCAAATCGAGCGTCCACATGATTGCTGTCCTCAAAAGGAAACACGTTGTCCCATCTCCTTTCCCAAGTGTTGACCTTATCTTCATGATGCTCAGTGTCATGGGATGATGACATGTGCAAATCTGTCCAATTGCAGCCATCTAAATATGGAGGATCAACAACGATCATGGCGGAAGGACTCCAAGTTGCATCTTGTAGTCGATCGGGTGCTTCATCTTTGTTGTCAGCTATCTCAACACCCCCGCCTTTGTCTTCTTCTCTTTCTTGTTCATGCATTTCATCATGACGCTCACTCGTTTCCCCTTGTTCACTATCGCTGTAAATGGAGAAGGAACCCCTTTCCCAATCCGGAAACTCTAGTGCATCAACATTCGGAGGCTCACGGAGTATGTCTCCATCGCTACTGTTTTCTGGGATGTGCTCTTCCTCGGCATGAGAATACCTCCACAACACATCTCCCAATGGAAAGAAGTCATCAATTGATGACACCTCATCAAGGGGACCAAAATCCACCATGCAATCTCCCTCCAAGGACTCGCTATGAAGCCCATCGTCCATGGTGCACAAATGTTCTTCAAGAGGAAGAAATTCTTGATGACTGGTGGACCGCATTCCTGTTTGATCTACTTCATCGCTTGGAAGCTCAAGACTATATTGCTGTCCTCCTTCTATTTCTGTTCCAACATCCTCTTGAGGACTGCCTTCAGCTGAGTCATTACTTGGCTCAGGCTCTTGATCTTCACGTTCCATCTGGACAGCAAGTAGAGGATGTGGTGTACTCGGTTGCCTCGATTGTTCTCTGACTTGCTTCATGGCTTCTTGGCACAGTCCGCACGTGAACTCAGAGTGGGATGAATCATGGAGCCTGCACCAATTTGGTAGCAACAATACCTCCAAATCCACCTGACATTTTAGCTCTGACCAATCCTTTGCTAATCTGGAGACGAGTTGGTCATATCTTTCCACTACTGGGTCCTCATCATCACTTTCTGTTGTCCCAAGGCTGTCAACCTCTTCCTCTTGCTGATTTTCAGCTTCTTCATTGGCTGCCCCAGCATACACTGCTGCAAACTTGATTGGCTCATCCTCAACTGCCAATGGCTCCTCTTCCTGAGTGGAGGACTGCCCCTTATTGGCAAAGGAGAGGCTTTCCAACTCCATTCTTAGTGAACCTTTACCAAAGCTTTTTGTTGTCCCCAGAAAATCAGCTTCTTCCTTTTCATTTTCTGCTTCAACGTTTGCTGTCCCAGCACTAGTTTGTGGCAGATTTCCTGGTTTATCTTGAAGGTACTGTCCTCCAAATGCTGATAGATTTTCTATCATATGGGATGACTCATTCTCCTTGATAGTTGGCTGCTCCAACTTGTTCAAATTGCGCTTGACTTGGGTGACGATTCTTGCACATGAAGGACAAGTAAATTCTGAATGAGGTGCATTGTAAAATCTGCACCAACTTGACATTAGTGCTTCCTCCAATCTTGGTCCATCTTGCTGCCCAAACACTCTTAGACCAGCTCTTCAAATGCCTTGGCTGCCATGGTTGTCAATTCTTCCTCTAGGTCTGCAAGGGCTAAAGGCTGATATATTTCCCAAAAGGGAATCTCACCTTGCAAGCCTCTTTCAATTCTGCTCAAGAAGGTTAGTGTTGTGACCTTTTCACACATCGCCCCATCCAAATGGGGACCCCCAATTTTTGCTCCATTTTGGTCTTTTGGCTTTTGGTTTTTGGGTTGTTTTCTCTCTCTCTCTCTCTCTCTCCAATCTTTTTGTTCTTTCGGGGATGTCCTATCGTTTGACCTAATTTGGAATTTTGGTTGTCTGTGAAATTAGGGTTTTCATTCTTCAGGCCAGTTTGAAGTTGAATCGAGTTGGATTTTGGAATTCTGTCAGCTTCGACACATTCAGAACACATCAAGCTGCTTGCATGTAAATTTTGAGCCAGACCAGACAACTTGCTATTTTTAGCAGTTCAGGCTTCAGGAGTCATTTTCAGGGGTCAAACATATGATTCTTCATTGCATGTCCGGAGATTACTTCTGGGTTTCTCGAAACCTTCGCAACGATATAACATGCAAACTGAGACGATCACTTTCAGAGTTCAAGCTTCGGAGGCCATTTTTAGGGTTTGCATGCAGAATTCTCTAACGCATGTCCGGATATTCCTTCTGGGTTTTTCGAGAGCTTCGCAACAGTGTGACATGCAAGCAAAGAAGATCAAGTTTCGAGGACTTACTACTTTTGGCCAGTGCCCGCATGCAGACCAGTTTTCTGGGTTTCTTGAGATCCCACGAGCAATGTGACATGCAAATTCATCTGGCAGTCGGTTGATCACTTTTGAGACACTTACTATAAATAGCAGGTTCACTCCGGCAGCCACCCGACACTTCAATTTAGCGAACAGAACGACATGCAACATAAATCAAGTCAAACGAAGGCCGTTTGAGGCACATGCAAGTCAAATTAGGGTTTACTACTTCGATGCCTAAAAATAGGGGTAAAAAGCCAGAATCTTCGAAAACGAAGGTATCCCACTACGATCAGCATCTTCGAGCAGTCTACTGGTGAAATTTGAGCGCAATCCGGGCACTTACTATTTATAGTAAGTCACCTCCAGAATGGGCTATAAATAGCAGGTCAGCACAAGAGCGGGTGTGAACAGGTCAAGTAGGCGATGAGGATCATGCCTAGCAAATTTCAAGTCAAACGGAGCTGCAGAAGTCAAGCAATTTTAGGGTTTGCTAAAAATAGCAAGCGGGCTAAAAATAGAGAATGAGCTTGGGCAACAGGTATAAACATGGTAGCGAGGTCACGAGAAACATATCACGCCAGCTCCAGAGTCAGAAGATAAAAGGCCACAAAAGTCTCACTTCTCCAGAAAATTACTAAAAATAGATGGCAAAGGTAGCTGAGGCGTTGAAGAAATTTCCAAGTCTACAAATAGAAACTGGAGGGAGGAAGTATGAAATGCACCCAGCTGGCAGGAATGAAGGCTAGCATCAAGAATGTCTAAGTATCAAGAATTCCTCCTCATACCCTCAAATGCACCCAAGGTTGAAATGGTGGCATGAGAAGTTCTCAAGGCATGAAAAATTGAAGCTCCCACATGAAAATGCGCCCAAGTCAAGTTAAAAGGGGCATGAAAATATGCTAAGGCACAAGTGAAAGCTCATGGGTTAAAATGCGCCCAAAGGCAATGAGCAAGCATGAATAAAATTTCTAAGTGGTGAAAATAAAAGAACACCCTTCTAAATGCGCCTAAGGCAAACAAGTGATTTGGAAAACTTTCGAAATGGAAGCATCACCCTCAAAATGCGCCCTTGAGAAGAGGAGAAGTTAAAAAACTTTCTAAGTATGTAAACTTGAAGGCACACCCTCCATATGTGCCCAAGCAAGGAGTGGGGTGAGAAATAATTCTAAGTAATGAAAATGAAAGTGCTACCTTCAAAATGCACCCAAGAGGGAGAAAGACTTGAGGAAAAGGTTCAAAGCAAGCTGAAATGAGAGTTGACCCCTCTAAATGCGCCCTAGGCAAGTGGTTGAGGTAGCAAGGCATTGAAATTTTCTAAGTCATTAGAGATGAAAGTACAAGGGGTCATATGCGCCCAAGGAAGAGGGTGGCATCAAGAAATATGTTTGAGTGTTGAAAATAAAAGCAGCAAGGGTAAAATGCGCCGAAGGTTGACAGAGTGAAAAAAAATTTCTAAGGCAAAGATAGAAGCTACACACTCAAAACACGCCCACCTTGTGATAAAAGCTTGAATATTCTGTAAGGCATGTGAAACATGAACCTCAAAGAGCCTAAATACGCCCAACAAGGAAAGAAATGTCGGAGAAATATTCTAAGTGTTTGAAATATCCTTCTCACTAGCTGAAGTGCACCCTTGAGGTGAGGATGTTGGCAGAAATTTTCTAAGTGGTAAAAATAAAAAATAAATGAAAGTATGCACCCTCAAATGCACCCCAACAATCAAGTGGGAGTAAAATATTTTTTCCAAGTGTTAAAATGGAAGTAACACATGCAAAAATGAGCCTAAGGTTGAAAGAGGGCAAGACTTGAAAAGTTCCTAAGTCTGTGAAAGTGAAAGCTTGGCCTAGTAAATGCGCCCATGATGAAGAAGAGTTGAAGATTATTTTTCTAAGGCATGAGAAATTTCCAAAGCAAGGTAAAATAGGAGAAGGCCTTCCTAAGTGCGCCCAAGGTAAGTCAAGAAATAAAATGTTCTAAGACATTTTCTAAGGTAAAATGAGAAATACGCCTAGGGGGTGTTATTAAAATTTCCAGAGGCGGGATGAAATATGCTCATGAACAGGAGAGGAAATTCTTCAAGCAATTAGAGAGAAATGCCAAGACAGGAAATTAAAGACTGCAGGTATGAAGTGCGCCCAAGATTGAAAATGGATAAACCTTAGCAATTTTTTATTATTTTTTCAAAAATAATAAAATAATAAAAATTAAACTTACCCCTTCGTCTGGATACACATGGAAATTATGATTTCTGAGGGGAAGTTTCTTCTGGGTATTGAACATTTCCCACTGGGAGATGATTTAAAGTTCTTCCACACCTTGCTCGTGTTGTTTCGACAAAGATTTCGGCCTAGCACCCGTTTAACAAATTTCATAAGGCCCAGATGGATAAAATTTCTAAGGCATGGTAAAATAAAGCTCAAAAGGTCAAATACACTCACAGGGTAGAGATGAAATTTTTCCAAGGCATAGAAGAATTTGAAGATGAAATGAAGCTAGAACATCAAGCATTCAGATGTTGAAAAGTTATAAGTTTACTGGAAATAATGAACTCTATCAAGATCCGGAGATCAAGCGGTCAGAACATGGAAATTGGGTAAGTAAAGTGAATTTATATTATAAGCGTTCTGATGCTTTTCTTTCTGTTTTGCAGGATGAACACTGGAGCCTGAGCGTAAGGACTTGGGGTGATGAAGCTGGACAATGTTACAACTTTGGAAAGAGAAACGAAAGTGAAGATTTGTCTAAGGCACTAAGAACGTGATGCAAAAGAGGCAAATGCGCCCAAGGCAGTGGGCTAGAGAAATGTGAAAGTCACAAGAAAGAAATGCATCCAGGAATGAAAGCAACAGGAGGACTTAACGAAGAAGAACTTCTTGCAAGGAGGGTTTGAACCAAGTGTTGTTGTGTGCTTGCCTCCTCCTAACGCAACATAATTGGCAAAGAAGAACAGTGGGAACACGTTTCTGGACGAGAATCTTCTAGAAGAAGATAGTGGGCATTAATTACAAATAATGGTTCCTGCAGAGGAGTGGAGAATATTCTGTTCATTTATTACCCACTCCTCTCTGTGGCGGTTTTTAGGGCTAATACCCTAATTAGGGCATAAATGGCTCAATCTGAGCCCTTCATTGTAATTCAATCTAAGTCGTCCGTTGGACTGGGCCAACTATAAAAGGGGCATCCCCCCTCATTTGTAATGGATTAGAAGTAGATGTTAGATTAGATCAGAAACCAGAGAGTAGAGGACATAAGTTAGAATAGATAGATAGCTTAGAAGTTAGCTTAGTTTGAAAAGGAAAGAAAGCTTTCCCTTTGAAAGTTTTTGTAAAAGATTGTTGTGTAAGACTCTCATAATATAAGGATTTTCATTGATTGGTGATTCTATCTTGCATTGTGGGTAGTTGACGAGATCTTTTCGTCTTTCCAATTCAAGTAGATAGAATAGAGTAGACTTTATTTTATGCAAGTAGTTGTTAATTGTGGAGTGTGGCGTTGTGGTTTGAGCATATCTTCTTTCATCCATACCACTAGCGGGCTTGCTGATGGTAAGTTCGCCTTGTGTGGTCAACTGGAATATCAGTACCTAACTTCGGTTGTGATTCGTGTGTTCATTTGCATCGTTGTGATGGAGTGCACATGTTGAATCACAATTTGAACATCTTACTCATCCTTTGAAGATTGCACCAACTTTGTCAGAGTTGTCCGAAGGGAGACGGAGCAAAGCCTGGTCTGAAGATTGTTTAAGCCGATCCTCATCCTCCACCCTTTAGGAGTAGATGGTAGCATCTCTAATCCTTATATCCTTTTACATTCAACATTATCCGGTTAGTTTAAAAACCCAAGCTTCATTGACAAATCTCCCGAAATTTGAAAATCCTTTCTTCGAAGTTGAACGATTACGTAAGTCCCCTTGGAATACCCAGCATATTCACATCAACCAACTGAGTCTATTCGCATTAAAGGAACCTTGGAGTTGAACACATGAACTTTCACGCAATCTTAGCATGCGGAATACTTTGATCAAGAGGGAATAGAGTGACCGTTGGACATTTTATTCTATGTTGGTGTTGTCATAAAAAACACGTCAACAGTTAGACACTCTAGTTCATTGTGCCTGCAAGTGCAATGGATCCTACACTTATCTGCCAATGCAAACTGCTGCAATAGTCTCTTCAATCTCCTATTTAAATCTGCATATAGCTGAGCGATGCTGATTTGCACATGCTGCTCCATTTCAACTCAGCTTCTTTTTGCCTTCAAAATTTTTTGATTTTATGTTTCAGCATTAAAAAAGATCTCTCTATCTCAGATTTCTTCTTTGAAAGTGCTCTTATCAACATCCAACATTCAGCTTTGTAGCCTCAGCATGTCAAGGCCCTCCTTCTAGCGCCTGTTCTGTTGATGGTGTTTTTATGCACTTTACAACACAAGTAATACGTAGGTGCATTACCTCTCTTGAAAGACAATCTTCCACAATCAAATTGCAGAACACTATCCCAAGGTCTCTCGGATGTCAGGTCTTGACAGTGCTTGGAATATTTCAGTTGTTTATGTGATTTGCTGGAATCACAAGGTGGACTTACGGATGAGTTACAAAGCGGGAAAGTTGGATCTGCAAATGGAGTTCTTAAGATGGAAAAGTTCCTGAGTGTTTGCTGCAGGTTCAAACAGCAGTCTGGAACTCCATTTCAACATCAAATTTAGCTTTACAATGTGCAATGAACCTTTCCTAAGGTTACTTATTAAAAAAAAAATGAAAAGGGGCAAGGAAGAGAGAAGGTTCCTGGATCTTAAACTACGAATGAACAGTGATCATGGAGGCTGCTACAGTAGACAAACTCCCTAAACTGGGTTTTGCTTGGCCAAGAGGATCCTACAGTTACACAAAACTAGTGCAATCTTCTAAGGACTGTAGATTTTCGTTTGCATACACACATCATAAACATGCAAGTGAACTAGGTTGTAGCAATCAAATAAATAAGCCCAGGCTAACTTTGCACAGCAGCTTGCCATCAACAAGTGCCAAAAGTATGGGCTGAAAGTTCATCAAATATTGTAACAACAATTACCATTACCATTTCCATTCAAGAAACTACAACTAAAACTAACTTGGAAGGTAGAACCATGCACACATAATGAGCAAAATCAAAATGTAACACCCATAGATCATGCAATGCTACTTTCTATTGCTACAGAATGTTTTTACAACAGCTCTCCAACAACTACAAATGAGGGGGAGACCCCTATTTATAGTTTTCCAAAGCCCAAATGAATGGCTAGGATTGAGTTACATTGTGTGGCCCAGATTCAATTACATTAGGGCTTCACCTACCCCACAATATTCAATAATTTAAAATACATCTTTGTCTTTTCCCTATTCTGCCCTATAGCAGTTTTGTCTTCTAGCTGATTTCTCTTTTACTGTAGCTGAAACTACCTGAAAGATGCTTTCTTCCTGATGGAATTGTAGCATTATTCATTGGATCAAATGGTTCTATCGACGGACCCATGGTAGGCTTTTTGAAACTGGAAATGAGAGGCCGAAATGCTGTTCTAGAACGACCGCGAGAGCACGGAACTCCGGATGGTACTTCCCGGATGCAAATTTGGAATTTGAAAAGCCAGGGGAGGATAAGACCCCATTTTACCATCTGGGTTGAAGTCCGTTTTTGATTTGGAGGTGCGCTAGTACGTTCCGGAAACATGAGCCCGAAATGCTGCTGTAAGAATGCTGTTTTGAAACGGCCGCGAGAGCACGGAACTCCGGATGGTACTTCCCGGATGCAAATTTGGAATTTGAAAAGCTAGGGGAGGATAAGACCCCATTTTAGCATCTGGGTCGAAGTCCGTTTTTGATTTGGAGGTGCGCTAGTACGTTCCGGAAACATGAGCCCGAAATGCCGTTGTAGGAATGCTGTTTTGAAACGGCCGCGAGAGCACAGAACTCCGGATGGTACTTTCTAGATGCAAATTTGGAATTTGAAAAGCCAGGGGAGGATAAGACCCCATTTTAGCATCTGGGTCGAACTTCGTTTTTGATTTGGAGGTGCGCTAGTACGTTCCAGAAACATGAGCCCAGAATGCCGCTGTAGGAATGCCGTTGCGGGGAAGCCGCTACAGGAAAGCCACTGCAGGAACATAGTTTTGGAATTTTCAAAACTTCCTGAAACTTAATAAAACCTTGTCAGTTCACTTAGGCACCACAAAAACATCCAAAATCCATAGGAAATCTATCCCCAAAGTCAAAGAATGAAGGAAAAAGCGAATCGAGTGAGCAAGCGGGGGCAAAGCCCGAAAAACCCAAAACTTAGCCATTTTTTATTTAGGGGGCAAAATATGGTCAACAAAAAATGAGACTTTGAAGGGCATGTTGACCAACTAGGACAGCAAAATGAGGAGCACGCAAAACAAGACGAGAGCAAAGAAGCCCGTCGAGAGCGAAAAAAGAGGGTCCCTGGCGGGGTGTGTGTGCAAAATATGCACAACAGTATCCTCATCAAAAGAGTTTCCATCCTCACTAGTTTCTGAATCAGAAGACTGCCCTGAATGCTTTGAAACTGACTCCTCTGCTAAAAAGTACTTCATTTGTTTAGCCTTGGCTTTCAATAGACACTTGTGAGAGAGATCCCATGGTTCCCTGCAGTGAGAACACAACTTCTTTCTTCTCAACTCATTCAGCTGATCATTATCCAACCTTTTTGAATCACTTCTAGGTGGATGCGAGTCCTTCCAAAGATCTTTCTTATCCTTGTCCTTTTTGGATGAGAACCCCTTAGACTGAAATTTGCTGCTAGATATGGAGGCCTCCATGTCTCGTGCTTTATTAATGGCATCCTACAATGTAGGGGGATTAAGTGCCTTGATCCATCCTCTTAGTGGATCCGAAAGTCCATCCATAAATAACACCATAATCCTTCTCTCTGAAATATCAGTGACTAAAAGTACTAGCCTTTGGAAATTTGCAATGTAGTTCTCTAATGGCCCCCATTGTTTAAGCTGTGCAATTTCTTTGAAGTGTAACTCAAGATCCTTCTTATCAAATCTTTCAATCAACCTCTCTCTAAACTCCACATACGAAGTGATTTGAGCATGTCCCATGGTGACCATGCCATGGTGCCACCATTCGTGTGCAATGCCATCGAGGTGTATAGCTGCGTACTTAATGGCTTCTTCCTCCAACATAGGATTGAGCTGGAAATATGTATCCACCTTCTATACCCAAGCTCGTGTTGTAGACTTCTCGGATGCATCAAAGTAGGGCAGCTGCAATTTCCCCACTTTCTTTCTCAAATCAAAGTGTTGGTTCCTGTCATCAGTGTGTGGCCTATGTTTCATTCTTACATCAATATAATCCCGAAGAGCAATAGCCACTTGGAACTCAGCACCTCCTGCCTCCCAATCTCTCTTGAGCTGATCCCATATGTCCGTAATCTGTGGCTACACCTTTGGCCGTGCTTGAACTCTGGGAGGGAAGGTAGGTATCAATGGTCTAGAGTTCACTGTTCTTGTAGGTTGAGCCACCTGTGCGAAGTTATGTGCCACATTGCCCCCATTTGGACCATTGTTTCCATTTTGCCCATTGTTCCCTTTCTGTCCATTATTTCCATTATTACCATTATTGTTATTGTTTCCATTTTGCCCATGGTTACCACCGTTGTTTCCACCTACATTAGCATCCATATTTAACCCCATTTGTCGCACCATCATCTGCATCATCATGTCCATCCATCTATTATGTTCTTGTGCCCTCTACTCTGCCTATTGCTTCCCTTGTACCAAAGCATCCAATAAATTCAAAAATCTTGCTTCCCCTGGATCCCTAGCATTTCTATCACCCATGTTTCCTGTGTTTTGTTCACCTGTATTCACTTGACCTTCTTCGTCCGAGGAACCGGTAGGATTGTTTTCATTGCCTGCTATTTGTCTATTTCTTCTCAGGTAATATTGGTGAGTACCATGCATAGTTTAAGTTCCCACGAGATGGCAGAATCACTGCTCTAATACCACTGTAGCAACACCCCTTATCCAGTAATTCACAAATTGGTTTTTTGTAGTTTAGTTGTTACCTGGTGCATTTTGTGTGTTCCTTTGGACATTTTTTTTCAAGTTTGATGATGCCAAATAATGCAGCAACGATAGGAAATATATTGCAATATTTAAAACTAACAATTGGAAATTACAATGAAGAATACAGCAGAAATTTCCATATTTTTCCCTAGGTTTAAATATTCAATTTTTTGACAAAGTAAAGACAACTCAAATCATGAAATATGGTCTATTATTTAAATCAGACATACCCATAAAATGCAGCAATGAATTTATGTCTGCTGCAGTACAAAATGGTCTCCAAATGCCTGAGAAAATACACCCATCAACACATGAACTCTCTGCAATACCATAATAACACTTGCAGCCTGTTTCCTTCTCCAAAACGCCTCCAATAAACCTCCAACCAGCAGCCACAATAATCAAACTGTAGTGTATGGATGAATACCAGCAAGGGGAAACGTACAGCCAACTAGAAAGTGTACGACCAGCACATGAAGATTTTAACACAGCAAATAATCTGAAAACTAGTTACACTTTCATTAACCCCTATCAAATCTGCAAATGAGACTCCATAATACAAGAAATCTCCAGCTACAATGAAGTCTCCAGCATATAATAAATCTCCAGCAATAATGAAATTCCCAGCATATAATAAATCTCCAGCCAACAATAGAAATCTGATTTTTATATTAAAATCTTCTTGGTTGTATGTTTCAATAGCGAAGAAGATGCTAGCATTGAGGGATTTTGTCCCCAAAGCCCCAAGAAATCCAATCTCCAGCAGAGACTGAAAAGCAATATCAATTTCTCTCCAACCAAGCATGTTGAAAGAGCCATTAAAGGCTCCATTTATCTTTTCTTTTCCCATCCAACTCCCACGCCTGGCAAATGTGGGATAAATGTACTTTTATTATTTAATTGCTTTATTTCCCACTTAATGGGCGCCATAGTAAATTTTTAAAAGAAAGGGGACATTTAATTTTTTTAATTTAACTCAATCCCACTTAAAACTTTATAATAAAGTTAAATATTTAATTTAACTATATAACCTTTAACTTTATAGCTGGAATAATAATTGCTCTATAAATTAACCATCTGGATGATGAATAAAGAACACTGATAATATCGCCATCCCAAAATATACTGAAAATGATGAGTCCCTACCCTGGCACTGATTTACCATAAATAGTAAGTATGCAGAAACTCCATCAAATGACCTTGGATTGGCTTGAAACTAAAACTACCTAGGCCAAATATCCTCAAGATCCCATCCGTGTCCTAATTAGCCTATGAGACCATGGAGAAATAGGCTATCAACACAACCTAACACAACCTGTCACCTGTGCTAGAAAGGGAACATTACATCACGTTTCGAGGACATGATGTCTCAGTTACTTGCTAATAGCTCTAAGAAAAATAGCTCAAGGGAGACCTATTGGTCAACATGTTGAGGTGACTAGAGGATCAACCTCTAGACCTCTTCTTCCTACCTATTGACGTGTTTTTTATGACGACATCAACACAGAATAAAAGTGTCCAACGGTCATTCTATTCTCTCTTGATCAAAGTATTCCGCATGCTAAGATTGCATGAAAGTTCATGCGTTCAACTCCAAGGTTCCTTTAATGCGAATAGACTCAGTTGGCTAATGTGAATATGCTGGGTATTCAAGGGGACTTACGTAGTTGTTCGACTTTGTGAAGCAATTAAGACATGAATGATTTGACAATATTGCTCCGACTCCTAAATTAACCGGGAAATACTGAATTAAAAGGGGATAGGGATAGGAATTCTACAAATCTACTTCTAAAGGGGTGGAGGACGAGGATCGACTTAAACAATCTTCAAACCAGACTTTGCTTCGTCTCCTTTCGGACAACTCCGACAAAGTTGGTGCAATCTTCAAAGGATGAGAAAGGTGTTCAAATTATGACACAACATGTTCATACCATCACTACGATGCATATGGACATATGAGCCACAATTGAAGTTAAGTGCCAATACTCCAGTTGACCACGCAAGGCGAACTTACCATCAGTAAGCCCGCTAGTGGTATGGATGGAAGAAGATATGCTCAAATCACAGCGCCACACTCCACAATTAACGACTACTTGCATGAATTGGAAGTCTATTTTGCTCTATCTACTTGAATTGGAAAGACGAACAAGCCTTGCTAGCCACTCACAATAGAAGATAGAACCACCAAACAATGATAAATCTTTACATTATGAGAGTGTTCACAACAACTTCTTACAAAGTCCTCAATGGGAAAACTTCCTTTCCTCCTCAATCTAAACTAACTTCTAAGCTAAATGCTATATGCCTTCTATTCTCTAGCTCAACTCTATCTCTAATTCAATTCTAGTTCTAAT